>JAMPIO010000399.1:0-71407 GCA_024699865.1 Aphelenchoides fujianensis | reverse complement strand
GTACGAAACAACGTGGCGGTTGTCCAGCATCTGCCCGTCATTCGTCTCGAACTTCCGCCCGTTGTTCCGCCGGCGGTACTTGGTCTTCCCGCCTTCTCCCTGCTCCGTCTGCTCGCGCAATTCGTACGGGAAATTCTTGTTGCACACGGGGTTTTCCTTCGAGCAACACGGCATGTACTGGTAGATCTTGCCCGTCTTTTTGTTCTTTCGAACGCAACGGTGAAGATTGTTTCGCGTGATCACTTTGAACAGCCGGGGCTCAATGTTTTCGTCGGGGATTTCGGCTCGGATCACTCGGTCAATTCTGTCCGGATTGCAGAGTTTCGTCTTCTGACTGAGCGTGAAAAGCAGATGCACGTGCGGGAGTCCCCGCTTCTGGAACTCGACCGTGCCCACGTGGCAATCCATCTATCCGTACAGTTTGCTGTGCTTGATCGCATCGATTAATCGCCGATATTTCAGGCGGAAGACTCGCGCGACCAAATCCGGACGATCAACCGTCGTCTCTCCATCTCGCAACTTCTCCGTGATCTCCCGCCACTCGGGGTTACAGGTCATGGTGATGAAGAGTGATCCGACCTCGCTGCAAGCCGCCCGTTCCTCTCCCGAGTGGATTGTTCCCCTTCCGCCCGCCTGTCTCGGGCATTCCGCCCGCTTGCTCTCCCTGCGGTCTTTCCGCCGCCTTTAGTCATCGTTCTCCCCTCCCGCCGATCCAACTGTTGTTGATCGCCTCTCCGGGAATAAACTCAATCGTCCTTCGTTCCCCTCACTCGGCTCCACTGATCGACCACGAGGTCCGATCATTGGCGACCCAGAGTTCGATTTCTACGCGAACCTCTACAAGGAGCCCAAAGGAGAACCAAAGGTGAAAGTTTGCCCGATTTTTCGTGTTTGCTGTCCGTGAATTGCAGGCGAAATGGAGAAAGAAGCCTTCAGTCAGCCCCACGCACAGGGAGCGATCACCCGCGCGGTCGGGGACATCGACGCGGCCCTCAAGACCGGCAAGGCGCTCAAACTCAAGGACCGTTCGCCGGAGAACGTCGAGAAGCTCGATGCGCTGAGCGCGAAGCTCGAGACGAAGATCTCCGTCATCGAGAAGCACGAAGCGCGATGGCTCGCGTTCGGGGACGTGGCCGAGCTGGACGCCTACCGGGACGCCAAATGCGACTACACGGAGGCCGTCGAACGAGCGGAGGAACACGTCCGCCTGATCGCGAAGGCCCTCGCCTCGCAGCAGACGCCCGCGCCGTTCGTCCCGACCGGAGCGGCGGGCTTCGGCGCCCAGCACATCGCCACCATCCTCGCCCAGATCCAGCAGCGGATCTCGTCTTTCGTCTACCGCCCCGAGCGGGACCAGACGTTCGAGGTTTGGTTCCAGCGATTCCAGGGCACAATAGAGGACAAGGCCGTCGGACCGGAAGGCCACCGATCCCTCCTGCTGGCCGCCCTCGGAGCGGAGGAGTTCGCCCGACTGCAGTCCGCAGTCGCCCCGAGCATTCCGTCGGAGATGCCCTACGACAATCTGGTCAAGTCCCTTTTGTCACAATTCCCTGCTACTCGTTCGATCTTTCAGCGGCGAATGGACGCCCTGGCGATGAGCCACGAGGCCGGAGAGACCGTCCGCGAATTCAGCGAGCGCCTGAACGCCGCCTTCTCCCGCGCCAAGTGGGCGGACATGAAGCCTGAGCACGTCCAGGCCCTCCTCTTCGCAGTCGGCCTCAAGCGGCCGGAGGACCGCAAGACCCAGGAGGCCGCCCTCTCGATCATCGAGGAGAAGGAGGGGAAGGCGACCATGGAGCAGCTGCTCGAGAAATGCGAGCGCGTGATCGCCACAGCCAAGGACCGCGCCCGCGCCGCCGGCAAGAGCGGCCCTGCGGAGATCCTCGGCGTCCACTCCCCGACTGACCGCTCCCGATTGCAGAAACACGGAGCGAAGGATCAAGGACGCCCCCGCACGCCCGGCCGCAAGGATCCCGGCCGCCGCGACGACTCGCGGACCGCCCGCCAGTGCTGGAGATGCGGCCACCGCGATCACCACCCAAACGAATGCAAGTTCAAAGAGGCCACGTGTTTCAGATGCAAGAAAATTGGACATCTGGCCCCGCAGTGCGACCGCCGCGAGCGGATCGCCCTGGTCTCCATCAGCACAGTCGACGGAGAGGCCGACCATCGCCTCTCGCTGCCGATGGAGGTCAACGGCCAGCCGCTCACCCTCCTGCTCGACTCCGGGGCCACCGTCAACGCGCTGGGCCTCGCCGAGTGGCAGGCGATCGGCACGCCCGATCTGGACGACGCCCGCACTCGAGTGACCGCCGCGAACGGCAAGGACATCGACGTGGCCGGCAGCTTCCACGCGGAAGTCCGCTGGAAGGGCCGCCGATCGGTCGAGCGCTTCCTCGTCCTCCACCGTCCCGAGATGGCGCTCATCGGAGTGCATCTGATGCGGAAGTGGAAGTTCCTCTCCGTCCCGACCGAGCTGCCCGCCCGACTGCCGTCGAAACACGTCGAATGGCGCACGCCGCTCGAGAGCGTGGAGCACGTGGATCGACTGGACGTGGCCGTCGACCTCAAAGGGAAGTTCCCCAAATTGTTCGCTTCCGGCCTCGGCGAGTGCTCGTTCCAGGCCGAGCTGCGCGTCGACTCGAAGAGGAAGCCGACCCACCTGCCCCCGCGCCACTTGGCCCTCGCCGTCCAGCCGCTGGTCGAAGCGGAACTCGAGCGCCTCGGGGAGGGCGGGATCCTCGAGAAGGTCGAGCGATCGCCCTGGGCGACGCCGATCGTGGTCGTCCGCAAGGCGACCGGAGCCGTGCGAGTGTGCGCGGACTACAGTACGGGCGTGAATCAAGCCCTGGAGGACGACGTCTACCCGCTCCCGCACATCGACGACCTGCTGGCAAAGCTGAACGGCTGCGCGGTGTTCTCCATCCTCGACTTGAAGGATGCGTATTTTCAGATCCCGCTCACGGCCGAGAGCCGCCTGGTGACCACCATCTCGACACACAAAGGTTTGTTCGCCTACAAGCGACTCTCCTTCGGACTCAAGTCCGCGCCGGCCATCTTCCAACGAGCGATGGACGACGCCACGAGTGGACTCACGGGTGTGACCGCCTACCTGGACGACATCCTCGTGTACGGCGCGAACCCGCAGGAGCACGACCGCCGCCTCCTCGCTGCCCTCAGCCAGCTCGAGAAGTACGGATTCCGGCTCTCGGCGGAGAAATGCAAGTTCTCCTCCCCACCGTCTCCTACTTAGGCCACGTGGTGGACGCGTCGGGTTTCCGCCCCGACCCGAAGAAGCTGGAGGCGCTGCGCGCGATGCGGGAGCCGAAGAACGTGGCTGAGGTTCGTTCCTTTTTAGGTCTCCTCAACTACTACGCCAAGTTCATCGCGGAGATGCACGAACTCAAGCGGCCGCTCGAACTCCTGACGGCCAAAGGAGCGTCATTCGAGTGGACGGCCGCCCAGCAATCCGCCTTTCAGCGCACGAAGGAGATCCTCGCCTCGGATCTCGCGCTCGCCCACTTCGATCCGAACAAGCCGATCGTTGTGGCGGCGGACGCCTCACCCACCGGAATGGGCGGGACGCTCATGCACCGCCAGCCGGACGGGAGCATCCGAGTCGTCATGCACATGGCGAAGGCGTTCTCGCCCGTGCAGCAGCGCTACTCGCAAATCGAGCGGGAGGCCCTCGCGCTGGTCCTCGCCGTCGAGCGATTCCGCAAGTACCTGATCGGACGTAAGTTCATCTTGCAGACGGACCATCGGCCGCTGCTCGCGCTCCTCCGGACGGAGCAAACGAAGGGATTGGATCCCCGGACCGCCAGCCGCCTCGGGCGCTGGGCGCTCCGCCTCCTCGGTTTCGATTTCAGCATCGAACACGTGAGAACCGAGGATTTCGGGCACGTGGACGCCCTCTCGCGTCTGATCGACGAGAAGCGAGCGGCCGCCGACCAAGACATGGACGAGATCATCGGGCTGATCGAGAGCGAGGACGCCGTGGACGTGGAGGATCCGCTGGACCAAAAGGAAGTTTGGCTCCAAGAGAGCGACCTCCCGACTCGCATTCACTTGTCCACTTGCAGGGACCCCACGCTCATGGCCGTCGCCGACCTCCTCCGCAAGGGCTGGAAGCGAGCGGACGGGCACGACGCCCTCCTTGCGCCCTTCGCCGCCTGCCGCCGGGACCTCCGGCTGGCCAAAGGAGTGGTCCTCTTCCGCGGACGGCTGGTGGTCCCCGAAGACCTCCGCCCTCTCGCGCTCCGCATGCTCCACGACGGACATCCGGGCGCGACGAAGATGAAGCTCCTCGCCCGCCGCCACTTCTTCTGGCCGGGCATCGGCCGCGCGATCGAGTCGAAGGCAAACGAGTGCCCCGACTGCGCGCTGAACGCCGCCACGCCACGCAAGATCCCGCTCGCCCCGTGGCCCGAGCCCAAGCACGTGTGGGAACGCGTGCACATCGACTTCGGCGGACCCATCGGACGAGAATGGATTCTCGTGGTCATCGACGCCAAGTCCAACTTCATCATCGCGAAGCGACTCCGAAGCACGACGGCCGACCGCACAATCGCCGTCCTCAAGGACATCTTCAATCAATTCGGCTGTCCAAAGACCCTCGTCTCCGACAACGGCCCTCAGCTCTCTTCCTCCCTGTTCGCCTCCTTCTGTTCCTCCTACTCCATCACGCATTTGTTTTCTCCCCCTATCATCCGCAGTCCAATGGGGTCGCTGAGAAGGCCGTGGGGATCGTGAAATCCCTCGTCCTGAAGGAGGGGAAGGGCCTGCAGGCGTTGAGTCGAGTCCTCGGCGTGCACAACCGCCTTCCGTCCGCCGCCCTCTCGAACTCCGCTTCGCCTGCCGAGATCTTCTTCGGACGCCCGATCCGAAGCCCGCTGGACGTCTTCCAGCCGTCGGATGTCTCCATCCCCGACGAGAAGCCGCCGGACGACTCCATCCCCGACGCAAACCCGCCGAGCGAGAGCCCCGCCGCCGCGAAGTTCCGCCGCCGCCACTCCGCTCGCCGCCGCCGTCTCCAAGTCGGAGACCGAGTGCTCTTCCAAGACCAGCCGCACGTCCGCACTCAAGGCCGCATCTCGAAGCTCATCGGCCGTGCCCTCGTCCTGATCGACGTTCCCGATCGAGGACCCGCCCGTCGCCATCGGAACCAAATCGTTCGAGTGTTCCGCGACGCCCGCGACCCGACCGACTCGCACCTGGGCCCCGACCATCCGGAAGGCACAGAGGATTGAAGATCGATCCGCCTGAAGCACCCCTGAGGACTCCTCTCTTCTGTTCCCCCATTCCCCCAATAGTCCTCTCCGTCGCCTTCAGCGATCAGTTGATTCCTTCGTCTATTCCCCTTCGTAATCCTCCTCCCGCCTCTCCGTAATCCAAGTGATGTTCCTCCGTGGCATTCAACTCTTTTGTGTTGGGGTAGGGATGATCCGACCTCGCTGCAAGCCGCCCGTTCCTCTCCCGAGTGGATTGTTCCCCTTCCGCCCGCCTGTCTCGGGCATTCCGCCCGCTTGCTCTCCCTGCGGTCTTTCCGCCGCCTTTAGTCATCGTTCTCCCCTCCCGCCGATCCAACTGTTGTTGATCGCCTCTCCGGGAATAAACTCAATCGTCCTTCGTTCCCCTCACTCGGCTCCACTGATCGACCACGAGGTCCGATCAAAGAGGTCCGGTTTGCCGAATTGAGCGACCGACGCCATTGCGTCGTCGTACTGCTCGCTCATGTAACGCGGCGGTCCGAGGAAACTCGAAGGAAGGACGATCACGCGACCCACGTCCAGCCGCCGTTTCTCCGCTTCCTGCTGGACGTACTCGCGGAGGTCTTCGTAGCACGCGGAGATCTTTTCGTTCAGATGGAAGCGATTGTAATCGAGGCGCTGATACTCAACCCGCGTGTAGGTGCTGACCGCCCACTCTTGCAGCAGCTTCTTCCCGTACTTCAGCGGACAGAAATCGTCTTCACTTTCTTCTCGAATGGCCAACTTGTACTGGGCGTAGTCGGCAAGAGTAAGCGGTTTCCCGTTATCTTTCTTCATGTCGACTTTCCAGTTCGGCCGGCCACTCGGGTAGAAGAGCGGAAAGAGCATCGGCTCGGTGAGGTCGTTGATCGGGCTCAAAGTCTTCAGCTTCCGATCGCGCTTCGAATCGACGACAATGTAGGCGGGCGGGATCTCGCCGTTCGGACCCTCGACGTAGACGGCCGCCACTTCATTCGTTTGCGGCAGGTTCAATCGCCCGGGATGCACTCCTCTTTCTTGCGGCTCCTTGAGCGAGAAGAGGAGTTTCATGACCGGCACTTTCGTTTGCTGTTCACGAGCTCGACGTTCCTGCTCTTCCTTCGTCTCTTTAAACATTTTGTAGGCTTCACACAACTGATTGCAGGAGCGGAGGATTACGTCGATGTTCGTGAGCAACTCGGAGTCCAGGTCTTGATTCCAGAACTCCCGAATTCCCGTGGCCGCGTCTGTCTCGATCATGTACAGCTGGCCGTACGAGGTGTCGTTCGGGTTCTCCGGCTCCGCCGCGCAGTTGAAAACGTGGTAAAGGTCTCCGAACTGGCGGTACACCTGCGGACCCGCTCCCTCCATCCGGATCTCCTTTGTCACCGTGCCTCCGAATCGAAACGAGTTGTTGAACTTGCGGATGTTCTGGAGGAAGTGCTTCGACTTCGTGTGCGTTCCCGTGATCAGCTGCTTTATTTCAGGCGGGTACGGGTCGTTCGAAATCTTGAACGTGCCGTTGGAACAGCAAGAAGAGTACGTGCCGTCTTCCGTGTGCTCTTGAGCGAAATGGAGAGCTCCACAATGCGTGCACTGCGTGTCCATTGGTCCCAGGCAATCCACCCGAATGTCCTCTACGTTCTCTTTCAGCAGTTCCTTGGCCCATTCGAATCGATTTCGTTCGTACCTCCGCGTTTCGGCGGCCCGCTGGTCGCGGAGTCGTTTGTCCCGCTGCTGAGACGTTTCATTCGCACGAAACCGAGTCATTCGAGCCGACTGCTGAATCAACCGTTGCGATCGTTTGCGTGGCGTTTCGAGCTTCCGCGCCTTCTTTTGCGACTTGGCGACTGCATCGACGCGCTTCTTCCGCTCCTCGTTCGTCTCGTCTTTACGAGCAGCGCGTTTTTTGGACGCGTCCTTCTGCAAATCTCTTGTTCGTTGCTTCGGTCCAAGCTGCAACATTCGCTGCTTGTAGGTGAGCGTCTTCCTCTTCTTAGCTTGCGAGTCCACGGCGTTTACAAACGACACGCGTTTGTTCGAGTCGCTGGCCGACAGAATGCCCATTCGACCCAACTTCTTCTCGAAATCGAATCGCGAGTGATTGTTGAAAAGGACGGCGCTCAAGTCGCGAATGGAAAGCGGCCTGCGGTTCAAGTGCGTGTTGACTTCTTCGATCACAGCGGAGACCTCCGACTCGCCCTCGAAGCAGTAAGACAACCGGCGACCGGTGAACGAAGCTGCGATGATTTGGATCAACGCTTTTAGTCGCCCATCGCCTCCGAACACGCCGCAGCCCCACGCCCCCGTCGCGATGGAGGCGGGCATCTCGGACGTGTGGATCGCAAAGGCGGTGATCGCTTTTCGGAGCTCCCGCTTGACGTTCTCCACTCGGTACTGCTCGTTGGGGTTCGCGGATTGATTTGTCGCGTCCATCGCAATGATCGGAGTCGCCGCGTGTCCAGCAGAAGAGCGTGTGGTCGACCGAACCGCCGCTCCGTCCCACTTGAAGGCCTTCGAGTAGCCTGTGTATTTGCAGTGCCTTTCCGCTCCACAAATCACGACCGCCTCGTTATCGTTCATTCGCTCGCACAGGAGAAGCGAGACCAACGTTTCCGGCGCGGTCACAAAGCGTATCTCCTCTTGGACGCAGCCGTTGCCCAGAATGCCGCCGCCGATCTGCTTGTTCGCGAAGTCCACGTGGCACGCGTCGTCCACCGCTTCGATCTTCGTGTTCGCGCGCAAGACGACCGGAAGCATGGGCAGAGACGAGTGCTCGACGTCCACCGGTGAGTCCAGCTGATTCCGCACGACCGAAATGATTCCGTTTGCTTGTTTGTTTGCAGAGACCGTCAAGTAAGTCCAAATGCATCGGAGCTTCTCAATGACGATCGTCCCGCCTGCTTTCGACTTATTATCATACAGGCGGTCGAAGTTCAGGTCGCCGAACCGCCCGGCTTCTCGCCATTGCTGCTCGTCGAAGACGCAGAAGAACATGTTGGCGATCACCTCGCTCACCTCTTGCTGACTCAACGAGGTCGATCGGTTGCTGCCCGTGAGCAGAAGCGGGAGTTTCTTCCGTTGAGCGTTCAGGGCCAACTGGGCGACCGCCTTGATCGTTTCTTTCCAGAGCACTCGTTTCTCTTCTCGCTCCAACGAACTGAACATGCTGCCCAAGTTGTGGACCTTCCGCACACGGCCCTGGCTGCACGCTCGGATCGTTTTCTCGAGGTCGGTGAACGTGGGGACCGCCCGGTCGATCAACGCGCTCAACGCCCGTTCGACCACGCCCTGATGCTCCGCGCTTTGCGACGGGATCACGACGAACGGCGAGGAGACAGCCGGGAGTTCCAGCCGCTTCAACTCGCCGTTCTCGTACTCTACCGTCGAAAAGTCGACTCCCACCGCGTTCAAGTCGCGCGGGATTCGTAGCGCGTGCTGGTGGGAAGTTTCCATGGTGTGAATCGATTGCTGACTCGGTTCGTTTACAGGATTCAGTGCTTGGACGGCCGCTTGTTCGTCCGCATTCTGAAGCCGCTGAAGGTTCGGGTTCTCCGCAGCGTGGACGAAATTCATGGGATCTTCGACGATCATTGCCTCTTGCACGTCGTCTTCCCCTTCTTCGCGCAACTCTTCGCCGTTCGGGCCGATCGCATCCACCCAATCGATCAGAATTTCGAGGTCTGCTTGCAAAATGGCTCGTTTTTGATCTCCGTTCTTGCCTTCCTTGGTCCAAATGAAGCGCTCGTTGTTTCGACTGCGATTCAACCACAACTTGAAATTGCAGTACACGAAACACGCGCAGTTCACTGAGTCGTCCACTTGCTTGTCCGTGTTCTTCCCCACGTCGACGATGTTAACGTTCAAGTCGAGGGCCGGCGGGATCAATCCGAAAGTCGACACCAACTGCTGGACGACGAACTGCAGAGCCCTTTCACGACGCTCGCTGGGCGCCACGTGGAACGAATCCGCGTAGTAGATGTTGATAAGCGGCGAACCGATCGTGATTTCGGCAATCGCGAGCATGAAGTGTGCCGTCGTCGCAACGGGAATCGCAACGAACACCTTCTCATAGTTTCTCTCCGGCAGATTCGGCGGACAAACGATTAAATACTGCATTGGATTCACGGTCAATTCGTAGTCGGGATTCGCGATCCAAAGCTCCAGTTCGATCCAAATCGCCCGGGAAAGCATGAGGATTGGGCGGTCGTCTTGAGCAATGAGGCGCATTATTCCGACGGTCAACACTTCGGCATCCACCCAGTCATATCGGTTCAACTGGTCGAGGTGCGCGGGCGTTGCTTTTGCAAGCGCAATGGCGAGGCCCAACACTCCGTCTGCCTCGGTTCAGAAGTGCGTCTCAAACTTGTTGCCCAACACTTTGGGGCGTGATTGACAGTCGAATCAGGCGAGTGGGTTGCTGCCGAGTTTGTGCTTCGTTTCGGTTCGCAACTTCGATCTGCTGCTCGCCGTTCGGATTCTCTTGTTCTCTTTCGAGTTCCTGCACGGAAAGTTGGGGTTGGAGCTCAACTTGATCGACCGCCTCACTCGTGATCTCCTCCACTTGCTGCGATTGTTGCGAATGAAATTCCGACCGGATCTCCGCCTTCGACTGGAAGAACGATCGGAGCAAATGGTACAGGTAATTTCGTTTCATCTGTCCGTTTTCCGGCTGCTTCCCCCACTTGTTCGTTTGCAGAAACGACTGAACGTTGCGGAAGACATACGCGGCGCAATTCCACCCGTCTTCTTGGTAGTCGGTCAGCTTGCTTCCGTCTGTGACGACCAACTTCACCTTCTGACCCTTCGTCCAGCACTTGTTCTTTCGGCAAAACGGTTCGAAGAGTTGTTTGAAGACGGACTCCAACCGTTTTCGAATCACAGCGGGCATCGGTTTGATCTTCGAGTCGCAGTAGTGCGCGATCGCCTTCACGTCTCCTTTCTTCCAGGTGACGATGACGACCGTGTAGTGGTTAGCGTGGAGGATGGGAGCGAGCAGGATGAAGTCCTCTTGCTTCTTGAATGCGTTCACAATCAGATACTTCAGTGGCGACTCATCCTTTTGAATCCCCGACGTCCAGTAGACGGGCATGAGCACCGACAGCGGACGATGGTCGTGCGCGACGAGGTGCAGGAGCGCGAACAGGAGCGATTGGTTGTGGATGTGGTCGGTTTCCTTCGCTTGGATGTGATCCACGTGCTCCTGATCCAAGGACGCGAACACCCTCGCCGTCCTGCTCAGCTGATCGACGTTGTTCCTTTCAGAATTCCGCATTCCGCAGAAGAACCTGCCGACTTCGATCGTTCGTTTCCGATTGGCCGGGCGCGATTCTTCAACCTCGGCACTCGACTGCATCGACCCTTGACTTGATTCGATGGGCCGCTGCGTGTTTATCTGCACGTCCATCGACTCTCCGATGCTTTTGGGGAACTCGTTTGCGGCCGGTTGTTCAATTTCGACCGACTAGACGGGCAGGACGACGCGCGCTTGATCGTTTCGCATCTCATTCGTTGCGTGCGTTTCAGCTTGTGCGTTCTGCTGCTGCTGCTCCTGCGGGACTTTCCGCGGACGCCCTCGTTTGGATGCGGGCGGTCCGGTCGACTCGCAGTCGGTCGTGACCTCCGCCTCCCGCAGCTGCTGGACCCGGCGTCCAACATTCCGCTTTTTGGCGTCGAAATTCTTGGGCTTCTTCCCTCCGCCCAATTGCTCGCGGCCAGTCCAATCCTCACTCTCGTTCGGCTGTTCGCTTCGCTTGCGGATTTGATGCGTGTGCTCACTTTCCGATTTCTTTTCGGTGTGTGTGCGATTGCATTCCTTGTGCTCGTGTGCGTTCTGCTCTTTGCACTTCGTTCCGTCGATCGAACACTTCCGTTCGGTCTGCGGTCCGCTCGCCGTGTTGTTACCCGACCGAGACGCCCGAGTGGACAAAAAGGAGGGGAGAGTGCGGCGGCGGCCGAAAAGACGGCGGCGGCGGGCAAACCCGATGGGAACACGGCGGGGCAAGCGCCGATCGCCACATTGCCGACATTCGGCGGAAAGGCACAAACGCGTCGGCCCGAAGGCGCGCGTGTTTCGCGGCAGCTCGAAAGCCGGCGAACTTCGCTCAGACCCGAAGGTCCGCTGTTTTGCACAAAAGGCTCGTTTGAAGATGAAAGGAACCGCTATTTAAACGACGACAGGACGCCCGTCGAATCTCGTCTTGTTGACGCCAGCTGGGCTTTTTGATCCCCGTGAAGATTTCTGTACGCCATCTTTCCGTCACTTTCAGCCACTGCATCTTCCGTCGGCCCTGCTCACCACTTGGACGAGCGACAAGAATACTCCCAGCATTATACCGCAACATCCCCCTCTGGGCGCGCAAAAAAAGAGGCGGCAGTTACGTGCTGTCGAACCAAAACCGTTTACTTTGGGCAACAGAGCGAATGACGAGTACATGGGCCCTTGTCCACGCGAAAAGCCCTCTTTGGTCGTGATCATCCTTGGAAATAAATTAAATCCCAAGTAGCCAAAAGTCCGGGCTTGGCGGTAATGAATGTTTATCGAGTGGGATCTAATTCTACCTAGTTTACAAACAAGACAAAAAAGGTCGGCGAATATACATACAAAAAAGAAAATAACGTGAGATCACTCCAACAAGGCCGTGTTGTCGATGAGAGACGAAGTGCGGCGGGGGTGTTTGGCGGGCTTCAGCACGAGACTCCTGCAACCGAAACAAGTGAACAGAAAAAAAGCAGACGAAACTCACCGAATCTTCTTTGCGAGGTCGAACTAAACGTTCGCCTTCGGCGTCTCCGAGCTGCAAGTGAACGAGACGTCCGACGAGTGCTTGTAGCGTTCTCCGTTCGGTTTCAGCGAAGAGGAAGCGAAGGTAGTCGCAAAACGGGGCTTCTTCTGCTGAGAGCCTAAAATGAGAAGAAGTGGTGTTTTGTTGAAAAAACGATAAAGAGAAAAATAATGTGGACTAGGCCCTCCGATAGTTCACTCACCGCCTTCCTCCTGCAGGCAACTGTGCAGGGCGGCTTTCAGCTTCCGCTCCAGTTCGATCACATGGTTTTCGGCGGCATCTGCGCGGGCTCGCTCGTCTTCGTACTTCTGCATCCACTTGTTCGCCCCCTGCTTCGCCGCTTCCAGGTCGTCGGTCATCTGCTGGAGGCCCGCCCGAAGAGCGGCGAGTTCCGCTTCGATCGCGCCGTCGACCGCCGCCTGCCAGTGCTCCTGCGATTCGATCCGACTCTGCTCTTCCTCCAACGCCCGCAGTTGCTGTTCGAGGCGCGCCTTCTCCTCGATCATCGCCTTTTTCTTTGAATCGATGCTTTTCGATTCGGAAGAGGGGGCGAGCACTGATTGGCGGTAGAAAGCGCCGATTGCCACTTTCTGCTGCCGGATGCGCTGCAAACAAAACAGGAAAATGAGAAAATGGCGGGAGAGAACTCACTTCCTTTAAGTGAGCGATTTTTTCGTCCGTTCCGCCCACTTTGTCGCCACAATCCCGCAGTTGTGCGGCCTGAAAACACACAAATCAGATGGGGAATAGCGGTCGAACGACCCACCATTTCTTTGTTACCTCCTTGCAATTTGGAAAAGTCGGATAGCGTGCAGAAGACTACCCCTTGTGGCGCCGAAGAGCGTGAATTTGGATCCCTTAATGCTCGATTAGCTGCAAACGAAGATATCACGCGAGGAAAGGTCTCTTTTTTATTGCGGCAAGAAGACGAACTTCGGACGAACAAAGATTTATTGCAAAAAACGATTGGCGAAGAGGGGGAACTTGTGGCTCCGTTACGACTGGGACAAACCGAGAAGTAGGCGTACAGAAGGGAAAGCTATGCACGAGTTGAAACGCGAGGGCAAGCAAGTAATAACGAAAAGGCGGTTAAAAAGACGAACAAAGCCGCCATCTTGCGGCTTGTCGATGGACTCCGATGCGCCGGTTCGTCTGCTCGCCCAATCGTGAGCAGGCGGCGCTCTGTTCCTTGCGGGATTTGCCGGTCCGCCTTGAGTTCCGTTTGGCGTTCCGTCCACTCCGCTCAGCTCGGCGGCCGCACGCACAACGGGACGAACTCCACTGTTGCTGCGCCAACCTAAGAAGACCACAAAGCTCGCGGAAAGGGTCAAACGTTCCATTCGGAACAAGTTCAATCGATCGTGAATACCGTTTCCCGTAATAGTCGAACTGAACCTCCCATAAATGGTAGTGTCGCCCTTCGGTTGGGCGTAGAAAATGCTTTCGAACAGCGCAAACTTGCTCTAGTTAAGAACAAAAGCGGCTGCGGTAGCCGCCGCCGCCGAAAAGCGGGAAATCGTCTGAATGAGAGTTGGTCCCCACTGGACATTTCGGCCTTCTGGCTTGACGCCTTTGCCCCGCTGTGCCCTTTTCATCATCATTCCGCCGCCGACGCCGAGCGACGCCTTGACTTACAATTACTGCTCCGCGCTTTTCCGTCTTTTCCTCCGAATTTCCTCGGTGTTTTATAAATTCCGCAACCTTCTCTTGTTTGTTTTTTGCAGAAAAGAGGGCTAATACTTTTACCGTGCCGAATTGTACTAGTTTTTCTTAATCAATAAGTCAGCAACTACCCGGTCGCGTCACTCTTGTGTACCTGCCTGTGGACAAGCTGCATAACCTGTCTGCCCCAGCGAAGTGCGTTCTCCTTCCAAACACTCCCGCGCGTCCTTCTGGGCGTCCGCCTTGCCTATAGATGGAAATTTGGGCGGATTTGCGGCCATAAAAGATTCCGTTCTTCCGCTGCCTTTGCGCCTTCGTTTCCGCTCGTTTTTCGACATTCTGCTCATTTCGCGGGCATTTCCTCTCTAATCGGCGTTTTGCAGGCTCTTCGGGCGGCCGGTCAAAATGCACGCCACACCGAATCAACACCGCGTGTTCGTGGCTGCCCGTTTGAAGCCGGTGGAGAAGGAAGCGACGATCGACCTGAAGATCGGAGGGAATCGCCTCTTCCTGGTGAAGGACGAGCGGGACTACGTGTTCGACGCCATTTTCGACAAAAATGCGACTCAGGTGCGTCCACTTTCAATCGCCTTCGCTTAATTCGTGTTTCTAGGTGGAGGTGTTCAACGGGGTGGCAGAGAAGATCGTCGCCCGCTGCTTGGAAGGCTTCAACGGGACCATCTTTGCGTACGGTAAGCAACTCCTTTGTGTTTATTTTTTCAACCCGCATCTTTTTAGGACAGACAGGAGCGGGTTCGTTCGGCCACTCGGCTGCACACCCACCTTTTCCATCTATTTAGGCAAAACGCACACGATGTACGGGCCCGAGGACATGAGGATCTCCGAACAGTCGAACCACGGGATCGTTCCCCGGGCGGCCCGCATGCTTTTCGACGGGCTCCGTGCGAAGGAGCGGCAGGCGAGTCTTTTTTCCATTCCCCACTCTATTTCTCTTTTTTTAGTACGGCGAGAGGTTCAGATACGAGATCAAGTGCTCGTTCGTCGAGGTGTACAATGAAGTGCTCGCCGATTTGTTCGATCCCGAGCGCAAACCGATCATCAGCGATCAAGGCCGAACGGTTGAGTTGAAGAAAGCGGAGCTGCGGTCGTGTGATTCCGTCGAGACGATGATGCAGTTCATCAAAGACGGTTGCTCTCGCCGACACGTCGCTCAAACCGCCATGAACGAACACAGGCATGTGGAGTTGAGTGGACAGAAGAGAAATCATCGGGTGTTCTTTTAGCTCCCGTTCGCACTCGATATTCACGATCCACTTGGTCGTCGGCAAGGAGGAGGGCGACAAGTTCCGCGGGAAGCGCGCCCGACTGAACCTCGTCGATTTGGCAGGCTCCGAGAAGCTCGACGACAGCATGGCGGTGAACAATCGTCAAAAGGTATGCTCGAAACATTTTAATCACTGTTTCCGTCGCTTGCAGGAAACGGCGAACATCAACATGTCGCTCCTTCAGCTCGGGATGGTGGTCCGTTTGCTCGCAAAGCCCCAAAACACGTTCCACATTCCTTACCGCGACTCCAAGCTCACGCACCTGCTAAAGGACTCGTTGGGCGGCAACTCGCGAACCGCTTTTGTCATCCAGCTGGATCTCACGTACGTCCTCTTGGTCTTTTTTCTTCCACCTATTCGCGTTCAGGCATAAGCAGGCGACGCTGAAAAGTGCGGAATTCGCCGAGAACCTGCGCTGCGTCAAGAACCAAGTGCACGTGAACGAGGATCTCGAGAGCAAGAACAACTTCAGGGTCCAGCCTTGTCTGCAGGAGATGAAGGACGAGATTGCCGCGTTGCAAGGTGTGTCTTCTTTTACACCATTTTTCATACGAACTGCCTGCTTTCAGCGGAGAACTCTAAACTGAAGAACGAGGTGGACTCCCTTTCCCACAAGTGCGATGAGCTGCGAGCTAAGAACTTCGGCCTGCGCACCGTTGCGCCCAGTCTGCAGACCGCGATGTCCCAAAAGAACCGCCGTTCAACGGCAATCTTCAGCGGCTGTGCTGGAAACGCCGCCCGGCCACATGCCGTCATCGTGCCGCTTAACATCACCACGTCCGAAGCGGAGATGGCGCCCGTTTTTCCGGTTGGCAGCTCGTCCACCGGCGGCATGACTCCGCGCCGCAAACGGATGATCAGCGCGATCTTCGCAAAACCGCCGTTCGCTAACAGTGCCCATGATGGTGCCGGACCGTCCGCTCCGTCGCCCTACGTCGATTGGGATGTGATTGCGCAACGTAACTCTGCGGTGCTGCAGAACGGCCTGCAACGGCTGTGCACTCCCATTCGCATCAATCGCAACCCGACCGACATGGGCGCCGCGCTCGACGTCCCGCGAACGCCCGCGAACGCGGCCGACGGCTCCCTCAAACAGCCCACTTCCATCCTCCGTTCGGACAAACGGCCTCGAATGTGCGAAACAGGTGAGAACATGACATTTGCTTTTGTTAATCCGTTTGGTTGTTTACAGAGTCTCCGCGCATCAAATTCGACGAGAACACTCGAATTCGTTCGATCCCGAACAATCGAGAGAACCGGCAAGTGAACTCTTCGCTCAACGAGTTCCTCTTCGATGCGAGAGACGACGAGGCCTCTCTTTGGGACGGTCGCCCACCTCCGCTGTCCTTTGACTTGCCGCTGTCCTCGCAGGAAGAAATGAGCCTGGACAACCCCGAGATCGACATGGCGTTGAACATCGACGACTCCATGCTCAAAGCGGTAGTCAACAAGAAGACTCTCCACCTGCCGGATGAAGCGAGCCAAAAGAAGTTCGAACGGCAGCCGAATGCCTCGAAAGGAGCGCTCACTTCGACCAGGAAGCAGGCCCGCGAGATGAAGGCGGACGAGCGCCTGCAATCCCACCAGCTCGTCTCTTCGTCGTTCGCTCCGCCGCGCTCCTTAGTCCACCGTTCTGCCGATCACCCACCAGTCTACTCGAAGCCGCCCGAAGTGAAGAAGGCTATTATGTTTATCTCTGCCGCTAGTCTTTTTTGGTTGCTCTTTTGTGTTTTGATTTTTACTGTGAAATCCCAGTGTTGAACCGCTTATCCCTCTCGATTTGTCCGCAAGTAAACAAGTATTCTCGCTCTTTTGTTCATTACCTTACGCTCTCGCTAGTAAACTCGTTTCCGTCGTTCTTCATTTGGTACCCCAGTTGGCGTCTTCAAAGATGGGGGCGAAGCAGACTCCCATATGACTCCGCTCGTTCACGGGATCTCTGCGTCGATGACTGACTTATTGTCGAAGCATTGAGCAAATAAAGTGCATCAGAACAGAGAGGCAGCATTCGTATGAGGTGCTGTAGCCAAATGGCCGCTCCAAATAACGCGGCAGCGGGAGAACGAAGAGAGCGGCTTTAGGATCACAAGAAGGTAGTAGAAGGGAAGAAATACAATCGGTTTTTATCTATTCACTTGCCTCATTGTTCCCGTCCAAGTTCCCAAAGCTCAATGTATGATCGGAAAGAAGCAGTTGAAATAAATGAAACATTCGAGTAACTCGCCTCCAGAAACGACTTTGACGGCGATCATGACGATCGACCAAAGCAGAAACGGACCAAAAAACAAGCAATGAGTTTGGAGCGCCAACGAAATGCTAAAAGCCCGATGTTGAACGGAAGAAGAACGATGACCAGCCCATCGTTGTGACCAGGCGATGGGCAACGGACAAAGACGCTGAACGCTGAGGTCAACTTCCTTGGAAGTTGTTGGAGAAGACGAGAGCATTTTCCAATGAGGCCACTGTTCTACCTACGTACGAGACCTCCGTTAGCGTTGAATCCATAATTACAAACAGTTGATTGAAGAGCAGTCGTTCCTTTGATTGCTCACCACACACTCTCGAATCTAACAATAATAGTTGTCGAGTTCCAGCAAGGCCTTCAAAAGCGCCCACCATTTCCGGATACGCATTTCCGACGACCTTTCCGGCTGCGTTTTTCCGGACGCAGCCATTAGTTTTTGGAGTTTTTGTACTTTCTGGTATCAAACGATTTGTTATCTGAACTCGAATAGGAAAAAATCAATCACTGATCATTCGTCCGCACCGTTTTATAAAGTGAAATACCATTTTTCGTCCGGAAACGTCGAGTCCGTCCGGAAATGGTCGCGCAGACGACGGCCGGCAGCACTCACTCGTGGACATCCTCCGGAAAGCCGTCCGACAAGCGCTGGCAGAACACCACAGAATGCGGTAGGTGCGCGGATGTTTGCAGGTGTTCCGCCCGCTTCACTCACTCGGACTTTGCGGGCGTCTTCTGCTTCTCACCGTAATGCTTGCCGCTCGTCGACGAACGAGCCTGCAAAGGAGTGAGAAAAGAAAGGAAGCCGAACACATCACTTCGTTCTCCGCCCGTTTCGTTGTACAGACGGACAGAAAGCAGTCTTCCAGTTCTTTAAAATGAGGAACGGAAAGCGAGAAAGAAGAAGGGGCGAGTCGTTGCAGCTGTCTGCTGCTGGATTCTCCTGATGTACGAGTGGCGGCTCGTTGTGTTTGCAACTTCTCGAATTCGAACTTGCTCGTCGTGTTTCTTGGTGTTTGTGGCTGTAATTTGGTTCGAATGAAAGCCCAAGGGTGGTCGAAAGAGCAGATTGCACTTCGATCTTCTGCTTCCTGCAGGTCAAAAACGCAATAAACGAATACGGAGTGATTGGTTGCTGCCTTCGAGCGGAGGAGGACTGCGCGAAGGACTCTCTTTGTTCGCTCGCTCGCCTTCCCATCGGCCGGCTGACCCCGAGCGGAAGTCCGGCGGCTGATTGAGGGAAACACGCTCGATCTTCATCGATTGGGCGAGGCGTCTGAACGGCTGTAAAAAACCCGCAATAGACGGGGATGTTCGTTTCAAGCGCGAATGCTCATTGTCGAGCGCGATAGATCCTTTTCTGCTCGATTGTTTCCGACAATGAAGAGGGGGTCGTTGAGTATCGAATTGTGCAATCGGAAAAGCGCTCGAGAATGCAATCCGATCCCGTCTTATCCGTTGCAACTTTGCCACGAATCGTTGCTCCCGTCCGCTAATCCCCCGCACGTCGCAGTCGATTGCCCGTCCATTCGACTTGATCCGCGCGCGCAATCGAGCGGGCCGATCGCTGATCGCCTTCTTTCCCCGCGATCGGCGCGCGCCTGCCGAGCGGGCGCGAAGTTAATCCATCGAATGGGCGCAATTGCACTTGACGCCAGCCGGCCGCGGGTTCTTTGCGGCATTCCTTTGTTGTTGAGTGGTTGGCAGACGGGCGGGGCACAATCAACGGCGTCGTTTGCCGACAGAGGACGAACGTCATCAAAAAAGCCCTTAGGAAGCAGTCGGCGAAAGAGTGGAAGGTCGGAGGCCAATTGGATGTTCTGCCTGCTTGGCTCGCAGGAAAAAATGACGAAATGTTTCTGCTTTTTGTTCATTCATTGCCACGCCCCATTTATTTACTGCCACAACGCGGCTGACACGTTCGAAACGAAATAACGGAACTAGCACGTTCAGTCCGTCCTTTTTGCGAGTCCCGCTCGTTCTTTTACCCTTGTCAGTCGCATGGTTTCGCTCTCCAACCTTATTTCCGTGTCTGGTCGCTGATGTTGGCAAATGAATCTTCTTTCATAAATCAGCGGGAATTTTTGGATTTTTGAAGACAGAAATCACAAGACCGCCTTTTCCCATTCAAATTGATTGCAAGCGCGGCAAACAAGGAGTAGATGAGGCGCGTATTCTGCCTTGTGTCAAATGCAAAATGCGACGCCGCGTTGGTCCTTTGCTCACTTCATGATGCGCCCGTCCGCAAGGCAGTCGCCGGCGCCGTGACCGTTAAATCGGCGTTTCGTTGCCCGCCGCTATTTATCACGTCCACGGCGTTAGGATAAAGCAAAAAGCCGTTCTATTTTTTAATGCTGGTGTTCTAGCCCACGGATCTTCAAGACCGAGCGTAAGGTGAACTTCTCGACAAACAAAGCGGAGGAGTCGACCGTCGACTTGCTACAGCTGTTTGCCCGCCGGTCGCCTGTTCAGGAGTCGCGCGTCTCAATACGGGTGAGTGCGGCTGGGAGTTGGGACTAGAGTTCGGCGCGCCCCGTCCGGCCGCCGGGAAAGCAAGGAATTAGTGTCGCGGGGACGGAGACGGGGTGATGACCGAACGCTAGTTGGGACACACGGGAGTTTGCTGTTGTGAGATAACAAGCGACAAGGGGCGGAAACGTACAATGGTTTTTTTTTGGCAAGCAGACCAATGAAAAGAAAGAAATGCGACTCTCATATGTGCCCCAGTGCCATTGAGCGTTGAAATATTGCCGTAATTCACCGCTGATTTTTAGGCGATCTCGGCTTTGCAGCCCGTCATCAAAGAAGGGCCGTTCTACCGCACGCTGGGATCCGCTTTGGTCGGTCTACAGTCGCCAGTGGACGTCACAATGCGAGTGACCGACTCGGACGTCACCCCGCATCGCTCATCCGTCGCGCGTTCGCTGGGTTACGCGGAGTCGACGGTTGCCTTCCGCGCACGCACTTGCGGTGACAGCTCGCCGAGATGCACGAGATACGTAAGTGGGAAAAACAGACGTCCGGTCTACTCACTCTTTTCAGACTTCCGGCCAAACGCCGACAGATTCCGCCAAGGTTTATCATTTTGTCAGTTTTATTATTTCCACTCGTGCTTGCAGATGTTCACGCGGAAGCCCGGCCACACGGCGCAGCTGGTGAAGGAGCGAAGGGCGGGCAACCCACTCACGCAAAACCTCTGCTCATTCTCGCCGGGCCGTCGAGCGACCTTCATGCAGCCGCCGCCCGTGACAACCGCACGACCGTCCGTCTTTGCGCCATTCTTCTCGCGCGTTTCGTCGGCCAGTGATCAGTCGAACCACCGGTCGCTCACGCCCTTGCGTATCGCGGTGAGTTTCGAGGAAACTGGAAAAAGAACGACCACCGTTGCAGAAGATCCCCCCACCGCTACGCCTGCCCTTGACGCCTATCGATTCATCGCGCTTGGCCGTCCGCGGACGCATAAACAAGGCGTTGAAGCTGACGGGTGAGTCTCCGCAGTCTGCACGCAACCGCCCGCCCACGCTCGTCTCCAACACTCCGTCCACCGCCGCCGACCGGTTGACGACGAGCGGCGGCGCGCTTCGACGCATCCGCGAGGCCTATGCGACGCCACCGTCGCCCCGCGTGATCGATAGCCTGTTCGCGACGAGCGGCGAGACGCCCAAGTCGGGAGACAGGGAGTCGCTGCCGCTGCATTTGCCCGACGAACATCGTGCGCTGCCGTGGAACGAGCACACCCCGGGTTCGCTCTTTGGTGTTCGTGAGTGCGGTCGGCAGCAAAACGGATCAGAAGCGAGTTGTGTTGCAGATTCTCCTGCCGATCCGCCGCCCGTCGCCGCGCAGCCAATCGGCAGTCAAATGCCGCAGCCACCGCCCTTCCGCCTGCTCGACGACAAAGAGTTCTGCACGTCCACGCCGCTGTCCACGCCGCTCTCGTCCACTCGTCGTGGTGTCGCCGGTTGTGCGGCCGGTGGTCGCACTGCCGGCGACCGACTTCGACAAGCCCGCTTTGCAAAAAGCGGCCTTGTTCGATGTTCCAGGTGCCGTTGTCAAATCCACCGCCCAGTCGTTCGCTGCGGACGGTTCGGAATGCAACTCAGACCGCGTCTCACCGGCACCGAAACACGGAGTTTTGCGGGCACCCCGCCACAACCGTCGGTACCTGCGAGCACAGGCGCCGCAGCTGAGCGAGTTTTTGGTTCTAATAATTGTTCACTGATGTGCTAGTTTCAGTTGTGGGCAGCCAAAGCGACCAACCAAACTTCGCTCTTCGTCGTTCCACACGCAAACGCCTCACGCGCGTTTGCAGCCACAGCATTGGCGAGCGGCCCCTCTACGAGCGGGACGCGGACGGCAACTTTCGGCTAATTGGCGTGCAGGAGGGCCGCACCGCTGACCCCCTTTGCAAGACGTGGCGCACCTTCGATACCGGCAAGGCCCTTCAGCTGGACCGCGACGCCGCAAAACGTCGACGCGCCGACAAACTGCAGAACAAGCGCAAGTAGAAGCGCGACTTCTCTCCGTTGCCGATGGACGAATACTATCGACGATTATCGAAAGCCCTTTTTTATCGAATCATTTTATCGTCTTTAAGTCAGTCCTTTGTCGCGAACTCCGCCTGCGTAATCACTTCTGTCACTCCACCCCCTTTCCTCGCTCAATACGAACGCACTCCGCCTACCCGCCACTCGACTTTCGCCCTTTTCCTCGAATAATTGTCACTGCTGCGATTTCTCTCTGCCTTTTGAAGACGTCATTTGCAGTTCTTTTTCGCTAATTCATCCACATTGCAACCGCATGTTTTATTCAAATGAACAAATAAACTCCTCTCCAAGTTCGCATCACCCGTCCGAGCTTCCGACCTGCTCGTGACATCTGCGGACGAGAAGCACAGCCGCTCGAGACATCTGAAGCTCACAACAAATCCACTTTTTAAATATTTGTTGTGTCCTTGCTTCGCGCATTCCATTGAATCATCCGGATTCTGTGCGTATTAAATTGTAGGCCACGTGCTCCCCGTTTGGCGTGTTTGAACTTACAGAAAAAATCACATTTTTTGTCGCCGCTCTTCTTTTCTGGCGGGTAGCCGGAGCACGGCGTTCTTGGTTTGCTGGCCCTTTAATTTTGTTGAAAGGGCCACAAGGCTTGTTTTACGGAGCAAAATAATGGATTCAGCGTCGCGACATACGGCGAAACCGTTTTCCCGCGCTCGCCGTACATTTAATCGATCGCCTTCCCCTTTGCAACGGAAGATCTATTCACCCTCCTTTAATTCCGTTTGCTCAGTTTTTCTAGAAAAATCAAATCAATGAAGAAAGGTGCGTCGCTTAAAGTACATAAATTATTTGATTAAAACAAGCACGCTAACTGGTCGAATTGCCGAAGTGCTTTCGCCTCTTCTTACGCATTTTTGCCATCCGCCCGCTCTCAGCTTACAGAAAGCTTTCCGCAATAGGTCAATTCTTTGTGACAAGAAGTCAACCGGCAGGATGGCGACGAGGTAAGCGGAGCGAACGTTGGCACGCAAGGACAACGAATGCGAACGGAATCGATTCCAGAAGCGATCCACTCGCACGTGCGGCGAGGTAGTGGATTCGATCACTGTGTTCTGCTTTCATGAATGCGCGTCTTTCGAGTGCATTATCGTTGGCCGTGTCATCGGAATTCTACGCATTATTGCTTTAGAGACGAGTGGACGGCAGATCGCGTGTTCACGAGGTGGACGTGGATTAGAGACTCCGAGCGAACGCAGCAATTCGTTTGTCTTGCGAGCGATCCGCCCAGTTGACTGTTCGTTCACTCGACTGCGGAAGGACGGAGAATCGAGGAGTGGATTCGGTTAAGCAAGCAGCTTATCGCCGTCATCGGCCTCGATTCTCCGCAAATCCCCGGACAGACAGCGAAGCGGGCGGCCAAACGGGCGGATGGGATTAAAGCAAGCGAGAACGCAAATGTAACGGAAATCGGAAACACCCGCTCAGCGTTCTTCGGCCCAACCGCCGGCCTCCGTTGCTGCGGACAACGCGCCCTCTAGCCGTCTCCTCGCACTAACAGACGAATGGGAACAAACCCGTTCGATTTGATGCGTTTCAGTGGACAGGATCTTGCCGTGAATGGCTGCTTCTGCCCGTGGAAGGCAGTTTTGGAACACCGCCTGTTGAGCGAAAACAACCACCACACATGAAATCGCCGCAAAAGCGTGTTGTCGGTGGTCGAAAGCCCACCAACATGTCGCATTGCGAGGAAGTTGCGGCCAAGAGGAATGATCGATGAGAATCCAAATCAGCCATATGCACGGAGAAAACGAATAAACTTCTTCACACGAGACACGCAGTGGAAAAGTGCCCGCCGACCGGCCGGGCGGGTGAGCAAGCGAGTCAGCGGCCGCCCATCGCATTTCACCGACCAACCGACCGACCGCAGTGAACGAAAGGGATATCCGCGTACTTCTATCGCCCACTCGACAAAAGCAAACTCCAACGGCAGGCGGCGATCGGCGCATCGGCAGAATGACACCCCGATCAAGTCGACGACGGCCGGTGCTCATAACTGCTTGTTTTCGGCGGATTCGAGTTTCGTCCATCCATTTCTACTTTCGGCTAGGCGATTGCAGCAGCGATGGGATGTCAAAGAAGGAAGCTTCCTTTCTTTGATCAGTCCGTGCAGCCGCCGGATTAACTCTTCTTGCTCGCCGCATCCATCCCGTCAATTCGATTCAAGCTTGCCGACAATGAATGCTCGTGTGATCCTGAACAAACAGCTGAAAGCTTCCGGTCGATAGCGAGGCGGAAGAAGAAGCAAGTGTGCTCATTCGTGTCCTTGTCGGGCGGCTTGCCCGGCTGCATTGTCACGAGCCGTTCGAGTATGCAACGGCGGAGAGCATTCGAGTGATTGCCGATTGCTTTCGACTTCGTTGCTCCGTTCACTGTTCATTCGTTTGCCTGCTGATCGTCAGGCTTTACCGTTTGGTGAGGCCCAACCGTCGCATCCCTTCACTCGTCGACAGAACGATTGCTTTCCGCTGTCAACTCGAGTGGCGGTTGATTTTGATGGATCGGAGACGTCAACAAGCTTTCGGCCGGTCGTTCTCACCTCCTCGTCGCTAGACCGCGGAGACTCTATGCAACACGCCGACTGTCGTCGAAGCCGGCGAGTTGTGACCGCTGGTCGTTTGTTTGACGTGAATGGAAGATCGATGCTCCACCCGAAACACAACAAAAGAAGAACACACATTCCCCGCTTTTTTTCACCTCACCGACAGCCCCTGGAGACAGAAAGCTAGTTATTCCTTTCGTTCAATACTTTAAAATCCGTCCACCACCGTCCACTCGGTCGTGCTCGTGAACGGCCGGTTCACGGTCTTCCAAGTTCAGTGTTCGCGCTTTCCGGTCCTCCCCCCGTCGCTCGGCACTTCCAGTTGGCCGTCGATCGGAATACTGGCAGGCGGGAGTCAAACAGAGCGTAGTTGATTTGTCTCCTCAGTTCTTGCGAGTGCAGGGTGGGCGACCTTCCGCACGTGTTTGTCCATTTGGTGGCTTCCTTTCACTCTGCCGCTCAATTACCGCAACTCCCGCCTGCGACTCGAGAGCTTGGATGAACGTGAAGCGGACGCTTGCTTCTACTCGTTACTTCCAACTGCAGGCCGGTTCGTTGACGACGAAAGCTTCCCCTCGGAAAGCTTGATCACATAGCAAGTCGATCGATGCGGCAAGCAGGATGACTGTCAGCTGGAACGCCCCAAAAAGCTTTACGACTGATAGGAACGATAGCCTCAAAATTGGTTGATTTTGCGCACTGTTTCTTTCCGATGTCTTGTTTTTTTTAACTACGTGTAACTCCAGTCGTTGCTCCGCTCCGCACAAAGGTTGTTCACTTTATGCGATTGGTCCCAACTAAAAACAATCATTTTCTCGTTGCTGATATTACATCGTCCTTTTTTCCCGTCATCTTCGCTCACTTACGGCTAAATCGTGCTTCTTCTTCACTGATTTTATTTTAAATAAATTAGTGTGACACACTCCAGAAACTCGTTTGTTGGCCATGTTTTGCAGCAAATTGTACACTTCTTGCACCTTCCACTACATGTCCTGCAAAAGAAATTATCTCCACCTAATGCGTAATGTATGTTTGGAAAGCATAACTAGTCTCAGGCATTACATACCTCACACATACCAAACCAACTACGCTACGGAACTAAAACAACTTTTTTGCAATTCGGAGGCGTGGCAAGATGTTGTAGATAAAAAGTCAAAATGTCGCGAATCCATTCAACAGGAGAAACGGAAATTCACGAATAAAAGCGAAAAAGCCTTTCAATCGATGATGGTTTCAAATCCGTCGGCGGATCTTTGCGTTCTCGCAAGGCCGAGTGGGAACGGTGGGTCCCGCGCGGAAGGTTCTTCCGCGTGGGTGCGTGGCAAAACGCCGAGCCGCTGGAAAAACAACGCGCTGCCGCCCGGCTCTTACGCGTTCGCTTCGAATCTGCGGAGCTTCGAATGGATTCGGACGTCGAAATGGTCAAGTCGACGTCGCCCGCGCCCGCCACGCCGCCCCCCTCCGCCTCCACGACCGACAAGGAGGCGCGCACGCCGAACGACGAGCTCCCGATGGACGTGGACGAGCCGAAGGCCAAGGCGGGCGAAACCTCCGGCTTCCCCGCCGCCCTGCCAAAGGATGAAGTGGGCTCTGCGAACGACGAATCGGCCGAGTCGTCGGCAGACGTGGAGCCGCCGCCCGTTCCCGCTTGGACGCACGCCGAACTCATCGCGTTGCTGAACGCCGCCGAGGATCTCAGCTTGAATTGGTGCGTCCCTTTCGCATTTTTGATTGATTACATCGTTCGATTGCAGGGCCGCTTGCTCGAAAATGCTGTACAGCGAATTCAAGGACAAGAGATCGCTTGACTTCTTTTCTATCGGCGTTCGTCTTCGTTCAATTTCATTCATCTTGTGTGTTTGCAGGAATGCGCGGCCAAATACGCGCGATTGACCGGCGAATCGGCGGGCAAGCGGTGCAGCAAGGAGATGATGAGTTGGATCAAAAGATTCCTCGAAAAGGTCCCCATTCCTTTGATTTTTCGTTTATTTCATTCCGCCGATTTCAGTCCGTGAATGAGCAACCGGCTAACGAAGAGTCTGCAAGGTCCGCGCGCGTCAAGCGACTCTTCGAGCTCACCAACTACTCGCTGAACGGCAAGGTGACCGACGATCAAGTGGCCGAGTTGATCGGCGTGGACAAGTACTACGAAATTGCCGCTTCCCTCGACACGGACGTTCGTTTCTCACATTAATTTGATCGATTTCTCTCTGCTTGCAGCCCCCAATGGAGGGCAGAGAGAAGTTGGCTGGAAGCCGACAAGCTCTCCTCGATGTTGTCCCGCGACGAGTGGAAGACCGTGAGCTCTTTTTGCTGAATTCAGTTGATTTCTGCTTGAATTTCAGATTGAATCTCCAAATGATCTGCTCGGCATCCTACGCAACGGAACGGTGCACGACGAGCGTCTTTGGTTCAAACACCCGCCCAAAGAGCCGTCGACAAATATGCTGGACCTCGTGAACAAAACGGCCGACGCTGAGGTTTACGCCTTTCTTCCATTCTTCTATTTCATTTTGTGTTCAGGTCCCGCTCGTGGAGAAGAAGGCGGTATACGTGGAGCCAACGGACGGCGAAGTCGTGAAGCGGAAACGCGGTCGCCCGCGGATCCACGCGGTCAAAGAGCCGCCGGCCAAGCAGCCCGCGCCGCCGCCGCTTCCCGCTGCGGTTACAGCTTCGCTCACGCCCACGGCGGCCGCCGAGACGCCCGCCGCCCTCCCGAAGCCGATCCCTATGGACACGTCTCGCTCGCCCAGTTCGGACGTAATCATTTACGAGCCGGACGTTCTCCCGCCTGCATCGCCCGTCCGCTTACCGACGGCCGTCCAGCAAGGTACTCCAGCCGTCATCCAACCGGCCAACTCAAAGGCCGTCGAGGATTCGGGAGTCGACGTCGAAATCATCGAACCGCCGGCGAAAGCCGAGAAATCGCCCGAGCGACCGGCCCAAAACGACAAGGCGGTCGAGTTGGCGACCGCAATTAAAGCGAAGGACACAGATGACGCGGCGAGTGCGGGCGTCGTGGCAGGTTTGTCCCATTTGTTCGATCAATGGGTTTAGCAGTTCTTTCTCCCGTTTTAGCGGACCTCTCAAAGCCCGCCCGCATGTTCCAGTCGACCCAAACCTTCCTGACGGTCCACCCGCGCCGCCCGCTCCAGCCGAAACGCGGCAGTCAGCATGCGTCGCCTTCGGCAAACGTCCGCACGCGCCGCTCCTCTTCGTTGTCCACGGAGAAGACGATCGAAATTGCGTCGGCTTGTGAGTCACGCGTTCTTTCCTTTTGCATTCGTCCTTGACCTTTAGCCCACTCGCCGACGCCCTTGTCAGTCGGAGAAGCGCTAGCATTCCGACCGCAACACACACAAACAGAGCCCGTGAACGTGGCGAAGCTCAGCGAGGTTGCGGTCACGTACGGCCACACGACCGCGCTGCCGCCAATCCCCGAGCACCAGCCGGCGGAGCTGACGCCCGCCAAACCGAAGGAATTCGTCGCTTCGACGGCAATGATCGCAACGGCAACGCCAGAGCGGCGCTCAACGATGACCGAGAAGCAAAAGGCGGACACAGCTGCGGCGGCCGAAGAGAAGCAGCGGACCAAGGAGAAGAAAGAGGAGACTCCGCCGCCTCACCTCGTACCCTTTTTCGTCGACGAACAACTCTTCTACCAGACGATGCCCGACGTGCAGCTTGTGAAACCGGACGACAAAGAGTTCGTCATTTCGACCACCTGTGAGTCCTCCTTTTTGTCCATTTTCTTTTGCACGGTCTCGCATTTTCAGCTCGAAAATCCGCCGATTTTCGGTCGGAATGGAACGCGGAGAAGCGCGGCGAGGCGGGCGGCACCAACGCAGCGGACACCCCGCTGACCACTTGCCCCAAAGGGCCGACGCGCGGGGTCACGTTGGCGCCCGCCACTAGGCCTACGCCGCAAGGCGCTCGCCTCATCGTCCCGACGCTGGGCACGCCCGGAATACCGCAGTACGTCTCACCGGATCAGAAATTGCTGCTGGTCACCGCCCACAACCTCGTGATTGCCCACCCGAAGGCCGACTCTTTTGCAAACCCCATGAACGACGACCTTATGGCCGACTACTCGAAGATCATCAAGAAGTGGGTAATTTTCTGTTTTGTTGTTGTTTGAAAGAATTCTGGTGGACTCTTGCTTTTTATCGTTCCTTCGTTTGTGTTCGCTTCTACTCGGCACATTCTCTCGCACTTTGGCCACCTCTTTCGTAAATTAATCTCAGTTCTTTCGGTTTGCACTTTCGCTGAACGTTGCTGGTGGAAGTTGTCCACTAACAATAAGCAATTCAATCAGTTGAAACCCTCTCTTTAATTTTGATCGCTGGAATGCTCGATAATCTTCGTTTGGTTGCAGGCCGATTGACCTGAAAACCATTCGGAAGTACATCGACGAGAATCGAATCAAGACATTGTCCGAACTGAACGACTTCTACATGCTCATGTGCATGAACGCAATAAACTTCAACGACAAGACGCGCGCGATCCACAAAGACGCGTTTGAAATGCGCTACTTTTGCCTGCAGACGATCCAAGTGAGCTTCCTTATCGCCCTTTTACTCGATTCTTTCGATCGTTGCAGAACATCCGGCACGGGACCACGCGCAACGCAGCGCGCACCACCGGCCGCAAGTCGACATTTGGCCGCGAGTTGGAGACGCCGATGCGCGGCGTCGAGCACTCAAACGGCGACCGGTCGCGTTTGTTCCGCACGACTGGCGCCCAACCGTCGGCCATCCGCAAGGTTTACGTCCGTACGGGTGTCGCGGATCAACCGCTGCAGTAAAGCAGGCGGGAGCGAGCGATAGACTATGAAGAGGACGGCGCCCGCCATTTGTGATCGAGGACGAGGACCAATGGAAGCAATATGGAATCTCGCCAGAATTCACGTGAACCGAAACCATACAGTGTCCATTCTTTGTTGTTCTCCTTTGGTCGGGCTCCCTTCCGTCCTTTAATCAATTTCCTTCCAGTTAGTGTAGCTTTTTCGGTAAATTTCTCTGTTCCTCTTCCCCCAGTTTTTCCTTTCGCGGTTTGATTGCCCGTTTGAACGCCCGCGCCCACCGCCTTCTCGCCGACTTTTTATCTCCCCGCCCATCTACGCCGAGCCGCCCGTCGGTTCACCAATCGCTCGTATTTTGTAAGAATAGCTGCCCGTCCATTTGGGGCGTCTCGTTCTCTTCTTTCCTTTGCTTTAGCCGCAGTTCGAGCGACCTCTTGGATGCCGACTACTCCCTCACGATTCAATAAACGACCGATCGCCTATCCGTTCACGTGCCCTTCGTGAGGGCTTCCAACGAATATGTAGCAAATACAACTTCTTCGCAGTGTTGCGCTCATCGGTTGATCATCTGCGGAGTCCAGCAAAGGGCAGCGGTGGCCGCATAGTTCATCGTTTGTTAGTTTAGTATTACGCAAATGGCGCAAAACGTAATGTTTACGAGTTGTGAGCCCGGCAAGCGTCTTCCAGACAACTGCAGCCCACCGGCGTCTGGTCGTCGGGCCCTAGTGGCCCGGCGGCCGAAAGAACCGCTGGACGTTGGAGTTTTCGACGGAAAGGCGAGGCTGCCTGTCCGCCAGTGTCAACAGATGCTCCCATTTTCAGGTACATTGGATGCACAGCGTCAGCTCCGCGCACAAGATGCACTTTGAAGGCGGCAAAAGAAAAAGCACGGACCTCATTCGATTCCTTTTCCGTTGCAACACCGCGGCTAAGAAGTGGGCAAAGGTTCCAATCGAAGCGCGAAACGTGCAGCACATCTCTTCGATCATCAACCCGCAAGATGGCGAAGAAGACGGAATTGTCGTCATCAAAACGTGCCACGTGTTGCCACTCATTCGTTTGAAGGTCGAGCGGCTCATGTTCCGGTACATCCCCTTCCCTTGCTTTACATTATTTCTTGTTCATTTTCCAGCCGTCCCGACCTGCTCAAGCATCTCGGCTTGATGGCCTTCCGCAAGAGCCGCGAGAGCGTGGCCGGAGAGGAGGGCTTCCACGCACAAATCAACAAGCCACCGCGCAAGACCCAGCTGAAGAAGTGGGCGCCCGTTCATTTCGAGCACATGGAGCCGATCCCCATTCGCCGGATCCAATAAGCCCCCACTTATTTCTCTATTTTTTGTGTTGTGAATCGAGAATCTTCAATTCTTTTTCAAATATAAACGTTGACTGCAGAGCCATGTCGCTTTTTTCTTTTGTCCGTAAAAGAAGAGTCCTTTTCGTGTTCTATCGGGTCGTCAACTAATTTCTGGCGCACGGAATGCCCGAATGAGGCGTTTTGGTCGATCGGTCGCATCCGAACACGAGCGGTTGCGCGTGTTTGTGCGGTACCAGCGTGTGACGGCGCTTCGCGCCGTCTCCAGCTGGGGGTGTTGTTAGACTGGTGCGTATCAAACGCTTTTGTTGACTGTTTGGCAACCCGAGTGCTTGTTGCAATGGGAGAACGCCGAGTGGCGCTTCACAAACGTTAGAGTTCAATTGAAACTCAGCGAATTGACATTTTTTGAACTAAGTTGTCTGCTTGCTCCATTTCGCTTTTACGATACCCAAGAAAACCGATTCAAACTGCAAAAGTCGTTTGTGAATGCAATTTTCGACTACGACAGGCGCTATCCACCACCCGCAAACAACGCTCAATAGTCTGTTTCGATGGCAGCAAGTGGAAATAGACAATTAGCGACATCGGCGATCAAAGAAACCTGCCGCAAATCCAGAGTGCAGGACCCCACCACAAAAAACTGCATTACTCTGCGGCAATCAAGAATTGAAAAAATTTGAAACGGTAGTAAGAAAGGCAACTACCTGCTCGACATTTCTGCCAAATTTCAGGAGATTCCGTTCACTCATGCCCGATCCCGCCCGGTGTTTGCGCGATATGAAGGGTCTCCTTCTCGTGCGTCGCAGTGGCCAAGTAGGCCAAGGACGGTGACGAACTGCACACCATTGAAAAGCCCGAATTCTGCGCTTTCGAATGAGACCAAACACGTATTGTTACGCCCATCAGCCGACGGGAACGACGAGATTGAAATTCGCCGAAGGTTTTCAAAGCGACACACAATTTTCGGTCCATGAGCCTGATCCCCTGGCAACTCCTCCCGGCCCAAATCCAATTTTAATAGATGCGCCAGACCCTTTTCTAGAGAGGATCTTTTTTGTTTTTCAAATAAAATTCGGAGAGACGCGAACGGCGCCTCCGAGTGTGGACCTCTTCGATTTTACGCCCCGATCTTTCGTTTTTGAGCGATCACAACATTCTTCAGCGACATTTTCTGATGAAGCCGCCGACTAATAAAATGTTCCTCGTTTCAAGGCGCATCTTTTCGTCCACAGGGCGCGTGAATTTGGCCGTGCGCGAAAAACGGTACGGCGCGGAACGTCGGCACGGAACGTTCAACGTGCCCGCCGGTGGTCGAAATGCACATTTTCGGACTTCGCGCATGCAAGTTACTCTAGCCAGAAAAAATTTCAGAGCCATCGGACCAACGGCTAAAAAGTTGAGGTGCGGTTTGTGACGAACAAACGCACCGGTTTACGCCGTTTACGGGGGGATAACACGTGCAAAAGTGCGCATAGCGCTTTCATTCGTGGACTCGCTCAAATTTGATGGCCGAGCGCCAACCACGGAGTCTTCGCACGTGCGTCAAAACTTTGTCGACGACCCATAGTCCGTGGAGCCTTTGGAGAGACTCCCGATTCTCGCCACATTGATCCCCTCACTTCGATGCAAACTTGCCGACGGTGAATGTTTGTTGAATGCCGAGCCGAAGGCGCAAACGTTGGCTAGCTTTCGTCGTTCAGTGTGTGGACGACAGTGGGCAAAAAAGGAGCAAGTGGTTCATGCCCGGCCGCCTCTTATTCAAGTTGTTCGATTCGTGAAGCGGCGTGTTGCCGAGCGAGTGCGGAGACCAGCGGAGTGATCGCCAATTGCGATTCGATTAAGCTTTCTGCTAGTTGGAACCATGGGAAGCCGATCAGAACGGAGGAACAACAAAAACTATCGTTTTTTAAGGAAAAGGAGAAGCGAGGGGACTTACCCTGCCCGACAGCTAAAAGTGCAGCCTACGTTTGAGTATGTTCCCGATGCCCGCTCGAGCTCAAATTTGTCACGTGTATAGGGAAGGTCAAAGCAAATAAGCACACCAACAAACAGCAACCGAGTCAAAAAGATGATGATGAAAATCCATTTTTTCCGAAATGTGGGCGACAACTAAAAGTGCAGCCTTTTTTCGGCGCTGGCGTCTATCGCAACCGCGGCTTTTTGTTGCTTAAGCGAGATACCATTTTGTTCGTCTCGTCGAGCTCTATCCATTGAGGTATGGTGCAACATCACACGAATAACAGCTAGGACAGGATTCTCTTTCAAACATGGGTAATGATGATATCGTTCGAAACGGGTGTGGCAAGAGACATACGTATTTCTCCTGTCGCCGAGTGCCATGGAGTAGTTGTCCAGAACATTGCGAATCACGAGCGATCAAGAAAAACGTCCAAAATCAAACGACCTCGAGGCTTTGCGCACTTTCGAACGGCACCTCGACAGCCTGATTCGTCATTTCGTTTGTTTCTGCCACTGACACACGAAATTCGTAACTTTTAAGGCGTGCAGTTTAACTTACACAACACACTCTTCAATTTGTTGTTGAAGTTCTATCGCAACGAATGGGTGGCTTGCCCGAAAACGACGTAAACGCAAACTACTTTGCCATCGTCAAAGGCGACGATTGGCAACGTTCGGCCGCGGTGTTTCAAACCTCCAAACGGCTTCTACGGTGACTGTCAACGCTGCGTGAACTAATTGGAGTCCGGAAATCGTCTGTAGAGTGGGGCAGAACGAAGCTGGAAAAGTCACAACTTGTGAAGGGTGAATCCGGTCAAAAACACACTTGCAGTGCTCGATTTCGAATCTGTCAAGAAAATCATTGCCTGTGAATAAGTGGCGGGGAGTCGTCTAATCCCGGAACAACTCAAAAAGTGATTGTTTGTTGACGTTGCTTCACGTTAAGCCCGGTTATAAGCGCAGAAGTCCTAGAGGGTCATCTCAAAGCTATTTTTTCTTGACCACAAAACATCGCAACGGACCGTACAGCAACAGAACTACCGCCTACAATCTCTGAGCTTGTTGAATTCACCAGTCTGCACGTGAGAAAGGATGTTTGAAGAAGGCTGAGTCCCTTGGTCGTCTCTTCTGGAGTGTTCAAGTTCAAAGTGGTGCCAAGCAACGGTAGCAGGTCGGCAGCCTGCAAACTTGGCGAAAACATAAACGAGAATGTCTCCTCCATCTTCTACACGCAAAAGCAAAGCAGCCATCGGGCTGACAATGAACTTATCGGCCGTTCAAAAAAGGCTGCACTTTTAGTTGTCGGTCTCGAAATGGACTAACTTTATTTTCTCTGCGGTTCGTCGAGGGTTTTGATTGCTTTGGATGTTTTCACAACCGACTTGGACCACTGCATGAACAAACCGGGTTTGAGCTCGAGCGGGCATCGGGAACATACTCAAACGTAGGCTGCACTTTTAGCTGTCGGGGAGGGTAGTTCTGTTTTGAAACCTGATCACGATCCACTTGCCCTCTTCGCTGTACACTCTTTTTTTTCACTGGAACCTGGCGACTCGTTTGGTTTGCTCTCCGCATTGATCCTCGCCATCCTATTCGACCTTTTCGTTCGAGGAAGCTCGATGGACGCGGAAACAAGAGCGGGACTTTCGGGAAGCTACCGCCCTATTCTGCTTTGAAAAATGGTGTCTTGGGTGTTCACTCCAAAGCCGTGATTTCGCTCATTGTCGAATAGCCGCCGGTTAGTTTGAATCGAAAAGAAGAAGTTGCTTGCAGGAGTAAATCGAAAAGTGTGTGGAAGAAGAAGGTCGAGTGGATTGAAAAGGGTATTCTTTTGCTTTCAAACGGCCCGTTTGACTTTGAACTGCGGTCCGATTCTTCCTCGCCGTAAGATTTTTTGTTTCCGTGGGCCCCGGGGAAGGGGAAGAGGAAGGGGGAAAAAAGAGGGATGAGGGGGGGTCGAATGCCGATGTCCGAGTTAACTGTCAACCGTGTCGGGCGAGTGAAAGAAGATTGCGAGGGCGGGAAGGTTGCGCGGAGCGCCGATTGGCTTTCTCTCGTTTTAACGCAAGGCGGATGCGGTGACGAAGGAAGATCTATGAATGCTTGTCACAGGGCTGGTGCGAGGCCGCCCGGACCTGGAGTCAAGATTCGCTCACGCGGTGAGAAGCGACCGAGTGTCGCAAATTTCCGCAATGAAAAGCTGCCGCATCGAGTGCAAGAGTTGGCGTTCCTGAGAACAGTCGGCCGAGCGAGAAAGAGCCCGCGGCCGCTCACTGCCGCCCCCATTTGAGACCGACGGAAGCGCCCAATCGGTGGCCGACTTTCTTCCGCTCCCGTCTTCTGCTCCCCGGTCGTTCTTCCTATTTGTTCTCCCTTTTGCGTTCGTGTTCCCCACTCGCCCACTGACCGTCTTTTGTACCTACTGAAATTCGTCTCCAATAAACCCTCATTTCGTTCGTGCTCGGCTATCGACAATCATGAGGAGATCCCCTGATCTCCACTTTTGGACCGTCCAGACGCGGTCCGCAAGCCCGTCTTCGACAGCAGTCCACCAGATGCGTATCTTCGTCTCAAATCGACATTGGCCATGTCTGTCTTTCTTGTCGACGACTGCTCACAATTAAGCAAACTGCACCCTATTTGATCGCTGGGCAAGGATAAGGGTGTACCGCTCTTGTGGTTTACAAGCCGTAGGAACAACGGCGGTTCGGGCCGCTGCCGCCCGCTCCCCCGAACGAATAGAAGAACCGTTAAACAATGTGGCTGCAGGGGTTTATTCAAGGACGTGACGACGGGCAAGCGAGCCGACTCGCCGAAAACCAACGATGAACAACACATTCCAGAAGGCTGATGAGGCCGGCAGCCCACAGTGCAGAGATCGCTTTACAAAAAAGAAAATAAACAAAGATGCTTCGAACGTAAGAAAAAAGCTACTCCATTGTGAATTACGTTGTACACTTCCCATCAAACACAAAATAAAAACAACATAAGCATTACTGCAGACAAACGGTCATCTCAAAAAGCACTGGCCGCCATCCCCAACGGCAGCGACACAACGGGCAGGTCGGGATGCTGAGAGCGTTAAACACGAGACGACGGCACCATTCCTCTCCGCAGTCGAAGCAGCCAACCCCTTTGCGGCACTGCGTGCACGTCACCGGACGCGTGGGCGTCTCTTCGAGGCAGATCGTGCACCTCGAACCGTCTAAAAAAGGAAGCCCTAAGCGGGAGATTAGAGAAACCGACCGAAAGGAAGGCAGTTTTCCGCCTTCACACCAATTAAAGCGCCAAATCGGCTGGAGAAGGTAGCGTCCACGAGTATCGCTTCCATAACGTCTGCTAACGAATGGGACGAGTAAAGCGCATTTGCTTCTCCCGTCCACTTACGCAATTCGAGCGTTTCGAGGACCTCCCACAAGCCGAGCCGGCCGTCAGATCGATCGTGATCGCCTTCGTCGGCCCGATCGCCTGAACGACAACGAAGGGATATGCAAAAGACAGACACGGTCTGAGCATTCGATCGTGCCTTCTGTTCGCCGTCGACTTCTGCAAAAATGACGAATCAGGCTCAATAAAAATCCCCGCTTTCGACGTTTCACCAAACTCCAACTCCGGAAAGCTGCGACGCAAATGCGAACGGAGACTCGGAAGAGGCACTAGGCAGACGAAGGTGAGAGAACGATGCAAGCGGGCATACCAATGAATCGCTCCCTTTCGTCGCGATGCGTGGCTTCGTCTGGAGAAATGAAATAGAGGTCGGCTGTGATGGAATTCCTACCCAATAGATGGTCGTTGCGGACGTTCCGGTTGGCAAGAGCAGACGCAGGCACGTTCCCGCCGTCGCCGCGTCCAACATGCTCGCGGCTCCCGTCCGCGATGTCTGCAAACCACAAGGAATAACGAAAGCAAAGGCAAAGAACAACCGGTGAATTCTCCATTGCGGTTGTCGCGGGGCGCTGGCGCATGACTGAACACAAAAAAAATCAGCAACGAGCAAACGAATGCGAGAGGAGTAGAACGCGGAGTGCTTTCTTCTTTGCTACTGCGGTCCGACCAGGTGTTCCCGCTTGCCGCCGACCGACTTGCTCCGTGCTTACCGTGGGCATTCAGGAGACGAGACCATTCGATGGCCACCTCCACACCAGCAGCGGACGAAAGGGTTGCCGCCGAAGAGCGCGTTACTTGCATCACTGCTGGAGGCGCCCGGCTGGACTCGAGAATTGTCGAAAAAACCTTCGGCTACTTCTTCGTGCTCGTCCAGCTCGACGTCCGCATTGAGCGCGTCGTCTGCGCTTGTGGGCAATTCGGCCGTCATCGCTTGCACTGAACAGCCGAATTTGCAGGAAAGGAAGAAACGCACGTTGAGCTTCGATTAGATCGTCCAAATCGAAACGAACGGGCGCCGTCGAGGTGTCGAACGCAAAAGAGACGGCGGTTTCCGCGGCCGCGGTCATTCCGGCATGAGCTGCAAAACAAAATTTGAAAGGAAAACGGTAGACGTTTGCTGTTCGCGTTCTGTCGAGAGCCGGACGAAGACGACGCCAAGGAGAACGTACCGTTGTCCAGGAGCGGATCCGTTTCGCCCAGCCACTCCGAAGCTGCCGGCTCGTCCTCGTCCAACGCGGTGTTCATGGAAAAGTGGTCGGCGTCCGCCGGCCCTTCTACCCCGTCGGCGCCCTCCAGCCAGCGCAGAAAGGCGGCAAAGTCGGAAGAGTCGTCGGCCCCGGAAAGTTCAACGACCACCTCGTATTCTTCAAAGCTGTCTTGTAACTCGGAATTGTCGTCCTCGTCGCTTGATGACGAGTAGGACAGGGATGCGTCGTCGTTCGCAAACGGGCGCGTCGCAGCCTCTCTTTCCTGTCGCAAGTGCAGAAGCGCCAGCTCGTCTGCAAACAACGCGGAAGCAAACGAATCGGAAACCAGCGGTGGAACAAACCGTAAGGAACGCTGCGCGGCGCGGGCACGTCCATTTCTTCATCGTCGTCCACGCAGGCGGCATTCGCGGGAGCGTTTGGCAAGTCGACTGTTGCGCTCTCGTTCGCTTCCTCGCCCGTCGGAGTCAAGCCCGTGGCCGCCCGTTCGCCGCCCGCCCCCTTGACGATGCACGGAAAGGAGGAGCGGATGACCATCGCGCCATCCGCTCCGTCTGCCTTGCGTCGAAACTCCAGCGAAACAGTGGGCGGTTCGGACGGCATTGCTGGGCGCTGAAAAACGCATGAAACTACGTGGAAGCCGCCGCGGAAATTCGATTTTCGTCAAACGATCGCGACCAGGATAATGATTGACGGAAAGACAGTCAAAAACAAGAGGCCTCGCATTCCCGTCCTCGCGTTTAAAGTCGAACGGCACAGAATTGCGGATGTTCGAGGGAATGCACCTTGTTCATACAGACGGCTAACACAAGTGAATCTCTGCTGCCCTAATAAGGGACGCCAAGCGGACGATCGATAAAGAAAGCGAGCGGAGTGTTTAATCGATTGGCGTCGGAGGGGCGAGGCGTTGTTTGCTGCCGCGCATCGGAGGAGCGCCCGTTGAAAGCGGCCTGTAGCATTCCGTGGGTGGAAGCGCGGCTGCAAATTCCGCCGGAGATTTTTGCGTCCAATCGGCTCTGATTTCCGTTGGGCCTCAGTAGATTAAAACAGGGTCCCAATAGCAGAGAAATTTCCGTTTGTGTTCGTTTACCGCCGGCTGTCTCTAGAACGGAGATATTTGCTGGGCATACGCTTTTCCTTCGTTATTTACAATTCTTCGGCGAGCGATCGAATTATTGTATCAGATTTCACTTCCTCATCCCCGCTTTTAGTGTCGATTGAAAGCTGCCTTGCGATGAAAGCAAACGCCCCGATTTTCCGCGTTCAAAGTACCGGTCGGGCATCGCTTTTCTCACTGCTTTCCGCATTGAACGCGTTGTTTGCATGCGCCCGCTACATCTCGTATCATTGGCTGTTGGCAGCCTGTCGATAAAAGCTGTAAGATGCAGGGCTCGTTCCGACGAGATGGTTGTTCGCGATCACGGCGCGGAGTGAGGGGTTGTTGACCCCGTTCTTTTTTGTTTGTGTACAAATTGTTTTCGTTGTGAACCCATCATGTCAAATGATCTCTTTTGAAGAAGAGTATTGCGAGATGATCGATTCTTCCGCAATTACTCGCGGTTCGTGTGGATGTCGTGCGCGCCTTCTTTCGGTTTACCATCACTTTTTTGTACTTTCAGCGCGTCAAATCAAACCAGTGATCGAAATGGGCAAAAAGAAAGGCGTCATCAGCTTCCGTCCTCCGCACAAGGCGGGCCCCAATTCGCAAAAGCAGCCGCAAATGTGTGCGGTTCCCGATACGCCGTACCAGTCGGAGGACGAGTACACGCTCGACGACATTCCGAGCGACGACTTCGACCTCGCAATTACCTCCGAGACGGAGGCGGAAGCTGAGCCCGACTTCCCGCCGCGCCCCAAGGAGATCCTCAAGGTTCACGTGCAGCAGGTTGGCTTTTTTCTTTCATTCCGTTTTCTACTTGCACTTGGTTGTCTGCTTGCAGGTGTACCGCGACCCGCACATGGCCAAACACAAGTACCACGACGACAATCCCGACTACCCGGAAGTGGTCAGCGGGGAGGCGTGCGCCTCGGAGATCGAATACAAAATCACGCTGGTGCCGTACGAGAGCAACGCGACGAAGAAGGCGGCGGGCATCCGCCACGGCCCGAAAAGCGGCCGCTTCGACGGCGGCTTCAGCGGCGCCGACTCGAACTTTTCGTTCGACAACCGCCGCAAACATCGTCACTACGACTCGCGCCAAGCGCCAAACGACGTCGCGAGCATCTCCAGCCACTCGACCACGCACAACGCGCGTCCATGGGGCGACCGCAAGCAGCGCGGCGTCGAGCGTCCGCGTGGAGGTGGAAGTGAGTCCTCTTTTCTCTCACCATTCCTTACCTCCTGTTCGTTTGCAGTGGGAAATAATGCCAACCGCCAGCCGTTCGGCGGCTCGAACGAAGCGCCTTGGGGCCGCCGGCCGGCGCAACAGCAGCGCCAGAACGTGTGAGTTCCTTCGTTATCTTTCATTCCTTCTATTTTGTTGCTTTCAGCTGGCACGTTTCCAGCACGACGCCCATGCCGCTCTCGTCGGTTTCTTCGGAGATGGGCGGCTCCCGTTCGTCCACTCCGCAGACGCCACAGCTCGATCAGAAGATGCTGACCGGCCGCTACGAGCGCCCACCGTCCGTCAAGTCGGGCGTAGACGACCTCACGCGCACTTTCGGCGTTGAGATGCGCATCAACGACGGGGACGACTTCGACGACGCGTCCTCCCTCCACTCGTCCATCTTCACGGCGCCCGTCTGCAAGGTGCACAACTTTCACCGTTGAGCGCTGGGATCTCCACCGCGGGAACGTTCCGAATGCGGAGCTCTTCGCCATTTTAAAGGCGGCATTCTTTTCTATTTTTCTTCTTTCGGCGAGCGAGTTGTTTTGTGTTGCTGTTCTTGTCGTTTTTGCGTAGATAGCCTTCTATCGGTGGTTTTAAATTAAACTTTTTGTTTGGCGCATTCAACCGGATAGGAGTGTGTTCGAGTACTGTGGTCGGGGATCGTATTCATTCAGACGAAATAAATAGGTACCAGAATTGAGCACAAAAGACGGAATTCGGCGGAGGCCGAAGTCCTTGAAGGCGAGGAAAAGCGAACGCTATAGAAACGGGTAAGAATTCAAGACGAAGGATGGAGAGCACGGTCGTAGCGGGGTTCAGTAGACGAGTGAAGGGACGTTTGAAATACAGCCACAAACAACTATAGAACACGGCGAGCAGGTCGAATTTCCGCTCTCGCACGTGTCTGAGTAGGTCGAATTTGACGTTGTAAACACAACGAGCCGCCATTCTACATCAGACAAATCGAGCAGCAGACAGCTGCAACGACTCGCCCTGTCTTCTGCCTTGCCCTCCGGTAACCAGTTCCAATAACGAGAAGACTGCTTTCGTCAGTCTGAACAATGAAACGAGCGGAGAACGAAGCGGTGTGCTCGGCTTCATTCTTTTTTCACTCCTTTGTAGCACGCCCGTTTGTCAACGAGCAGCAAACGAAACGGCGCGAAGCATAAAACGCCCGCGGAGTCCAAGTGGGTGAAACGAAGGGAACCGTAGACGTCTGGAACCCGCTGCTGTTGGTTCATGGGACACCGCTCGTCGCCGCGTCTTGTGGCGTTCTGCCAGCGCTCGTCGGACGGCTTTCCGGAGGACGTCCGCAAGCGAGAGGTACCGACCGTCCATCCGCACGATTCCACTAAGCAGGTTCCGCCCCCGTTGGTCGTGGCGACGAGCATCGTGAGCTTTGCGGGCTGCATGATCGCCCGCCCGCGCCGCGTCGCTCGTTTCCGCCGAAGCCGGCCCCGATGAGAACTTCTCGTTTTCTTCGATCTCTCTCGGCTCCAATTGCCTGAACATGACGCCCGTGGAGTTAGCCGGAACGGTGAGATCCGACATCCGTTTTGTCGTCGCGCCTGTCCAACCCGTCAAATTTGCTGCTCGTCTTGGCGAACAAGGTGGTCCCGTCCACGAGTCCTCTTTTCCATCCACACACTTTGTGCTTGCAGAGGAAGTGCTCAATTCGATTATTCGTGTGCTGTTCTTTTGTGTAAAGGAGAGGGAATAACCATTGCTCTTGAACGTGGGCTTTTGCTTGATTGGACACTGTGTGGTCTAGTCATCTTCTACGCAAACAACACGGCGAACCGCTCTGTGGGTTCATTGGCGAACTTCCGGACGACATATAAAAAAAACCATTAAAATTTGTCCAAGATCGAAAGGATCAGCGGCAAACACGCCATCGTACAAAAAATTTAACGTCCATTCCGTTTAGCCCGATGTAATCAATAATGAACACTCCGCTCACACTGGTAGGGCGTCCGCTTTCTCTTGCCGAGTCCTCCGCTTATCCGCTTCCGTCCTACTTTTATTCAAATCGAATCGATGATGTCGACGCCGCAAAAGGTAAGTGAATTTGCGGAATTTTGTCATGTCCGTCCTTTTTAGAGCAAACTTTTTGGTCCGTTCGACATCCCAAAGATCGCGAAGGAGGACGAAGCCGAACTCCCATTAGTCCCGCTGGATCGCGCGTCAATTTCGACAGCCGAAGAGATGGAAGAAGGCAGCTTGCCAGCAGAAAGCGTCCGCCTGTCGAGGAACGGAAGAGGTGAGGACGGAGAGCAAACAAAGAGTAAAATAACCGAATGCCTTTGCCGACCATTCAGACTCTCTGGACAAGTACTGCCCCTACGCGAATAACAACAGCATCGAATTATCCGAGCGGTGAGCCTTGGCTATTTTATTGTTTTGCACGCACTCCTTTTAGGCGGAAGTTGTACAAAGAGCGGCAGCCGTGGGAAGCGGCCTGGTCGGAGACGCAAATGAAGGGCTTGGGGGCGATGGAGCTGGACGAGCCGCGCGCCGACCTGCAGCCCACCCTCATCGCCCATCTGGACAAAGAGGGGAGCCAAACGGCCCACCGAAAACAGGAATCCGCCGAACTGCTCGTCCTCAAGGATAGGCCATTGCCCGCCGATCAGCAAGCCAACGCCCAGCAGCAGCAGGCGGAACAAGCCCGATCGAAGCAGCAGGAACTCACCTCCGCTCGTTTCCGCCGCCAACACGAAACGGCTCACAAGCTGGATGGTCTCCGAGACCTGGTGAAGATCGCTCTTTCCAGAGACGAACCGGAGGCAAAACGAGCTCAACTGCAATTGATTAAAGAAGGACTCGCTCGATTGCCGCCCGAAAAAGCCGCCGGTCTGCGCGCCGAAGTGGAGATTGCGATCGAAGACGCCGAGCGAGAGGAGCGGTTGCGCCGCTTGGACGAAAACATGAACCGCGCCGCCGCCTTTGAACCGCTTAAAGCGCGCGATCACCTGGCGACCATGCAAGACCAACTCGCCGAACTGTCGCTCGAGGAAGCCGCCCACACGGGCCTTGAGCGCCTGGGGGACTATGAGCCGGAGAAAGACTTCGAAATCGAATTCGAGCCCGCCGACGAGGAACTGGGCAGAGAACCGAACGGTCGGTCGTGTTTTTTTAAAAATTTATCACATCGCATTCTTCAGTTGCTTCGTCCGGGACGCGGAGCGAAAACGCGTCCTTCACCGTTGATTTTTTTTGACGGCCATTTCGAGCCGATCCACTCGACTTGGAACCTCCGTGAGTGTCAAACAAAGAGAACCATGTTTTCTTCGTTTTTTTTTGCAGAGGTCGACGTGACGAATGACGAGTTCAATTGCATTTCCGCACTCCGCCACGTGCAGGACGAACGCAACGAGCCAATTGAGATGGACTCGGCGAACGCGATGCCCTACGGTTTGTTTTTTCCCTCCCCCTACTCTTGCAGAAAGCCCTCTTCCCGTTAGACGGCTCGCAGTGCACGATCTGCCAGGTGGACACGCCTACGCGGCCGGTGGCGTGCGCCAAGTGCCGCAAAAACTTGGGTTTCTTCGAGTGCGTGAACAAGTGATACCGTCGGCCAGCCTTCGCGGGCGCCCGCCCTCTAAAACTGCCCGGTCTGACGTTGCAACTGGGGCGCGGCCCGTCCTGCTCGTAATGACGATCTTCTCCTCACTAATACTCCTTTATGTAATCGTCTTTGTAGTCATTTTCACTCCTCCGTAGTTACTTCCTCGCTCCATCTTCTCCTCGCTTCACTCACCTTTTGCCCGCCGGGAGTGACCGCGAGATTCCGCGGACAAAGAGAGCGGACGGCCGCGAGGCCGGCCGCTTCTTCCCGTCGTTCCGCTCGCCGGCCGTTCCCCGTACAAAAGGCGGCTTCTTTCTCCTGTTTCTTCAGTCCTTCACCCCACATCCTTCGAACTACACGCTTCTCAGCGGCCGCATTCTTCGGCCGCGAGACGCGTTTCGAAGGTGGGGGACGAGGGGGGGGGGGGCGGGGGGGAGGGCCGGGACGGGGGCCCGACCCCCCATTAACCCGAGGGGGGGGGGGGGGGGGGAGGACGCTCTCTTGGGGGGGGGACAACCAAAAAACAGCGGGCCGAACCCCCCGCAGGATTGTGCGGGCTGAAGGCTCACCCGCGATTTCTCCTCGTAAATTCCGAATAAACTCTACTTGCTGCTTGTTTTGGCCCACTTCCTCCGGTCAAAAAGAACGATAGTTTTCCGCGGTCAATTCGAGTGGTGTGTGATTATGATGGATCGGAGACGTCCACAAGCTTTCTGCCGCTCGTTCTACCCTCCTCGTCGCTAGTCCAAGAAAACTCGATGCAACACGCCGACTGTCGCTGAAGTCGACGAGTTGTGCTTGCAGGCCGTTTGCTTGACGCGAATGGAGGATCGATGTCTCACCCAAAGCACAACAAAAGCAGAACACACCGCTTCTCTTTCACACCCCGACAGCCCCCCGACACTGAAAGCTCGTTCTTCTTTTCGTTCAATGGTTTCGTGGATTTAATTGAAAGAAAACCGCTAGAATCCGTCCATCACCGTCCCTCGGTTGTGTTCGTGGACCTCCGCATTACGGTCTTCCATATTCCGTGTCCGCGTTTTCCGGTCCCCATCTCGCCGCTCGGCACCTCCAGTTGGACGTCGATTAGAATGCTGGCAGGCGGTAGTCAAACAAAGCGTAGTTCATTCGGCTACTCAGTTCTTGCGAGTGCAGAGGGCGACCTCCCGCACGTGTTCGTCCATTCGATTGCTTCCTTTCACTCTGCCGCCCAATTACCGCACCTCCCGCCTACGATTCGAAAGCTTGGATGAACGTGAAACGGGCACTCGCCTCTCCTCGTTCCTTCCTACTGCACGCCCATTTGTTCAGGACGAAAGCTTTCCTTCGGAAAGCTTGGTCACGTAGCGAGTCGATCGATGCGACAAGCGGGAGAAATGTCAGCTGGAACGCCTCAAAAAACCCTTACGATTGATCAACACAAGAGTTTTCCTTTTCCGCCTTTGGGAATCCATCCGCTCACAGCTAACGGAAAGCTTCCAGCAAATCGAGTAGGTCGTAGAATTGCGGCTGCTTTGGTAGACTGAAGGGAGAATGCGGGTGTGTGTGCCTTGTGCGGTTTGTTGTTTCCTGTCCGCAGAAATCAGCAGGTGACACCACTCGACGGCTGCCTTCTGATTGTCGACGACGAACAGGGCACACTCAATGCAAACGAAAGCGAGTGGCCGGCGGTTTCATTGCGCAGAGACTCACTTCAATCCACCTTCTTGCCGTGAATGCGGGCGGTTAACGTGAGTGAGCGAGTTGTCGCTCGCGCGGCTGGTCATGATGACGGGCGGCGGAGGAATTGGCACGATTCGAAGGAAGGGCGTCTGATCGAGCGCGGAGAAGGATGATCCTCGAGTAACGAAAGGGATTTATTGGAAGAAAACGAAACTGGAACAACAAAGAACGGCTGACCGTTGGGAGGGGCGCTGGGGCCGGGAGGAAGAACAACGAGGCGGCGGACCGCGTGAGTGGCGCAGGGGCCGAGAGGGCGCTGAGGCCGAGTGGGGGCGGCGGACCGCAGAGAGAGGCGGGCAGGGCCGCGGGAAGGGGAGAGCGGAGAGCGGGAGCTCTGCGGGCACTGGAGGCGAAAATGGACGGGCGGGCCGCCGCTTAAATACGAGGCGGCGAAGCGGGGAGAACGGGGCGGGGAGATAAGGCGGACGCACAAGCGGGAGGCGGCGATCGGGGCGGGCAAGCGGGGCCCCCGATTGGGCAGACGAACAACAAGGCGAGAGACAGACGAAATAGCAGGGGAGGAGGAGAAACGGGCGAATTATTGGAATGACGAACGGCGAAAGAGAAATAAGGACGAGCGGGATCGATGGACGGAAGTTGGGGAGAGTGGACGAGAAGGACGTTGCCGGAGGCCGACTGTTTGGATCGGGGGTGGGTTGTTGGGAGGGTCGGGGTCTCCTGACTTGCTCGTGGTCATCGGCGAGTGGCGGACGAGAGAGCCGATTGCAGTGGAGTTTGTGGAGCGGCGGATGACCTTCGGGGTGACGAGTTGGAGGCGAGTCGTCTGGATCGCTGGACGGAGTGCGATCGCCGGTGGTGGGGGGCGAGCCCCGGTTGAGCATGGAGCGGCCGGTTGGAGTTTGTGGCGGCAGAGGCTCGGAGCGTTGGATTCCCGTCGTTCCCATTGCGAGAGCCCTTTCACCTTCGGGGCGGCGCGGCGTGTCCGTGGGAGTGGGAAGAGAAAAGAACGATCGATCCCGACTAATAGTCAGACGAATGGAGGGAAGAAGAATAGAGGAAAGAATGATTGGGGCGAAGGCAGAAGGGCGAAAACAAACAGCAGGCGGGAGAACAGGATTGATCATTGATTCAAGGCTTCGTCCCAGTTCCATTGGGCAGTCGGTGCGGGAACTTCGGTGACGAGTGACGAGTCGCCGACAGAGTGACTGTCAGCGGCATTCCACCTCGCTCGTGAATTTCTGCTCGTCCTTCCCGTCTTGCATATAAGTTGTTCAAATTACAATGTCTGCAAAAGTCGTTAGGGGGTGGGTAACGACTTTTGACCGATGCAAAATCGCAACGCAAATCCGACATTTGCAAAAATCGTAACGCAAGTGTGAGCTCAGATTCGTAACGATTTTTTGCAGCCGATATCCGTCCGATTTCTTGCATCAAACGTTACGAATCCTTGAGATGTGGGTTTCCGTTCCGGATTCTTAGATGTCAAGTTTGCGTTCGCGTTTTGTGCATTGCAGAATCGTGAACAGAGTTCTTGCAGCTGCACGCTTTGCGTTCACGAACTTAGATGCAAATTCGCGTTGGCCATTTCGATGCTGCAAAAACGTTACGAAAACCGTCAAGCTGCAAATTGTGAACACAAATGTTGTTTCGAGTGAATTCATCGGAATTTGGCCTTTTTTTAGTGAAATAGTGATTTATGCAACATTTCCGTTCATGATCCTCGCACGATGTCCGATTCCGTCACGATTTGAGCACTGCAAACTTCGCGTTCACGAATTTTGCATCTCACAAATCGTGACACAAATTGACATATGCGACTGGAACAGAAATCCGACATCATGCGAGTTTTCACAAAATTTGAGCTGCATTTCGTTACGTTTTCTAGCTAAACGGAACCCGCATGCAAAAACGTAACGAATTTTTCTGTAAGATCCCGAACGCAAATCGTGCGGCTGCAAAAATCGTTACGATTTTTTGATGCAAAATCGTGAACGAAAACTTGCATGGCTGCAAAAGTGGTTACCCCCCCCCCTACGCACTTTTGAGACATTCTAATTTGAACGACTTATATCCGATGCGAAAGCGGCCGCCAGCGAGTGCGAAAAGTGTATGTTCGCCCGCTAACCGGCCGCTAGTGCAAATCCTCGCCGATCGCCCGCTCTCTTCGTCGTATTCGCCTTGTTTTTCTCGATTGATCGCGGTTCTTCGTTCTTGTAGGCATCGGATCATGCATGATCAGCAGGACAGTCGACTGATAGATGGTAGGGCAGGCGGCTTCCATTAACCAACAATTTCGTTTTGCCACCCTAATACTCGACACAACAAATGAATAACAACAGACACGCACTCCCCCTGTTCTCTTTTCGTACGCAGAAAGCAATCATTCGTTCACCGCTTCCATTCTTGTGGTGACTGTCAGCTAAGATCAAACGAATCTTCACAACGGGGGCCGTCTTTCTGCCCTTTGATAGAGGTCATCCACTCCTCTCTTTCAAACAACGTGGCGGCCGTGTGAGAGTACAAACAATAGTGTTTGATTGGTTGAGTGAAACCATTCAAGAAGACCCCGAGTGGACGTGATTCGTGCAAGAACGATACTGCTGACAGCAACCGATGCTTTAATCGGCCTTCAATGGGTCTTGTTTGTTGTCCGCTTTATTGTACGCGCGCAAGCTGATCAACAGAGAGCATCACGAGGCAGCAGGAGGACAAACCGAATGCTTACCTTTTAGCATTGTCATCTGGCCAGCACGTGTTGTCGGAAAAGCTTGAGCAGAGCGAAACGGCGAGTGACAATCAAGCGTTGAGGAGGGCGAGCAGAACATCGCTCGCCGTTCACCCCAACGATAGCTTTTCTGTAGTTCAGCGAAGCTTTCGTGACCCCTCAATCACCCCGAACGTCGTGAGCGGAATTGCCATCTAACAACCGACTACCCAAACAGGCCGTCGAAATCCACCCGGTCGCTCGCCGCCCACTTCTTTCCACTCGCCAGCACGAAGAGGAACAACGAGAAGGAACATGGCGGTAGCTTTCCTCACGCTGCGAATGCAAACCTGGAGATTCGTATGTGAGGAAGAAGAGCAGTTCCGCTCGCTTTTGACCGCCGATCAGTCGTTTCAGCGAGCATTTGGTGCTTGTTTATAAGCGTGAACGGACCTCAAAGTGATCGAAATCCAATCCCCCTTCCAGTGATCAAATCATGTAATAGACGATTGCTGGTGGTTGTCGAAAAGAGCACGGCGTATGGCCCGCCTTGTGTGGTCAGTTGTTCATAACGAGAAGTTGACCGGCGGGAGCGCGGTGAGGCGAGCAAGGCAAATGATAAATGGCGATCACTGCGAATCCAAACATAATCGATTCCAGCAGTGACCCACTCGCACGTGCGGCGAGGCAGTGGATTCGATCACTGTGTTCTATTTTCATAAACGCGCGTCTTCTTAAGTGCATGATCGATGGTCGTGTGATCAGAATCCTACGCGTTCTTGCTTTGGAGACGAGTTCGACGTTGATTGGAGACTCCGAGCGAACGCGGCAACTTGTTTGTTTTGCGAGCAATCCGTCCAGTTGGCTGTTCGTTCACTCGACTGCGGAAGGACGGAGAATCGAGGAGTGGATTCGGTTGAGCAAGCAGCTTATCGCCGTCATCGGCCTCGAATCTCTCCGCAAATCCCCGGACAGACAGCGAAGAGGGCGGCCAAACGGGCGGATGGAATTTGAAGCAAGCGAGGACACAAATGCAACGGCAATCGAAAACATGCGCTCACCGTTTTTTCGATTCAACCGCCGGCTTCTCGTTGCTGCTGCCGACAGACCATCCGGCCGTCTCTTCACATTGACAGACGAATGGGAACAAACACGTTCGATTTGATGCGTTTTAGTGGACGGGATCTTGCCGTGAATGGCTGCTTCTGCTCGTGGTGATCGGTTTAGGAGCACCAGTACTTGTTGAGCACAAGCAAAAACAACCACCAAAAATGGAATCGCCGCAAAAGCGCGTTGTTGGTGGTCGAAAGCCCACGAACAGATCGCATTGCGAGGAAGTTGCGGGCAAGAGGAAATCGTTGAAGTGTATCCAAATCAGTCATCCGCACGGAGAAAACGAATAAACTTCTTCACACGAGACACACAGTGGAAGAGTGCCCGCCGACCGGCCGGGCGAGCGATAGGACGGCCAGGCAGGAAGAAGGCGACGAGGTCCGCGGCCGCCCATCGCAATTGGACAACCAACTGACCGGCCGATAACTATACCCGTACTTCTATCGCCCACCGACAAAGCAAACTCCAACGGCAGGCGGCGATCGGCGCACCGGCAGAATGACACCCCGATCAAGTCGACGACGGCCGGTGGTCATAACTGCTCGCTTTCGGCAGATTCGAGTTTCGTTATATTTCCACTTCTACTTTCCGCTAGGCTTATTGCTGAGGGGCGATGAAATGCCAGAAAGAGGGAAAGCTTTTGTTCTACGATCATCTGATCAGTCCTCGTCCGTGGAGCGCTCGGATTGACTCCTCTTTCTCGCCGCATTCATTCCATCACTTCGATTCAAGCTTGCCGACAATGAATGCTCGTGTGATGCCGAACACACAGCTGAAAGCTTCCGGTGGATGGCGCGGCGGAAGAAGAAGCGAGTGTGTTCATTCGCGTTATCGTCGAGCGTCCTGCTCGGCTGCGTGTTTTGAGTCGCTCGGTTGTGAAGCGACGAAGAGTAGTCGAGTGAATGACGATTGCTTTCGACTTCGTTGCTCCGTTCGCTGTTCATTCAGCCGTCAGCTGAGCGTCAGGCTTTCTATTTGCTGAGATCCAGCCGTCGCATCCATTCACTTGTCAAAAGAACGATAGGTTCCCGCTGTCAATTCGAGTGGCGATCGATTCTGATGGATCGGAGACGTCCACAAGCTTTCTGCCAGTCGTTCTCACCTCTCCGCTAGTCCACAGAAACTCGATGCAACACGCCGACTGTCCTTGAAGCTGGCGAGTCGTGATCGCCGGCCGTTTGTTTGACGTGAACGAAGGTTCGATGCCTCACCCAAAACACAACAAAACAAGGACCCACTCGCCGCTTTTCTATTACACCAGCGGCAGCCTCTCGAAACTGGAAGCTTCCATTGAATGATCCCCTCCCCTATATAAGAGGGAAGGCCCTCTTAAATCTGGGCGCGCGTCTTGGGGGGGGCGAAGCGCGAGCGGCGTAGCCGCGAGCCGCGGGGTCTGTTTTGGTCCACTGCGGGATTTTCGGAAAAAATCAGCCGTTCGGCCGGTATGGCCGTTCAAAGTCGGAAATTTCCAATTTTCGGCGGATTGTTGTGGGAGACTGGGAATAATGGGATTTTTTTAAGTATTTGATTTGTGTGCGCATCCGGAAGGAGAACGTTCACTGCAAGTTTCACCACGATTAAAAAAGAATTGAAGACTTTCCAGGTTTTTGAAGTTTGCACGTGAAATGCAGTTTTCGGCCGATAGTGGGCTGGAGGTTGGGAGTTGGGCGGCGTGGATGGGCTTATTCGATGCGGAATTCGACGGCGGATCCGGTCGTAGTAATGGTTTTTCAATTGGGTGTCGTAGTAGCGAGGTAACGGCCATAAAGTCGTTTTTGTCGCGTTTCAGTCGTTCCGAGCGGGCGGGTTCGAATAAAAAGTGTTTGCTTTGTTTGTTCGTGGTAAGAATCGAACCGTCAAGGTCCGATGAGTCGATTATTGACGGCGGCACTGCGCGGAAACGACTTTGGGCCAAGCTGTGGCCACAAATCGACGATGCTCGCGTATGGGCGTGTGCGGGCTCATTCGAACGGGCTCAGCGAGCCGGTTTTGAATCTGTAACGGAGCGATGTCGACGAAGCACGAGATGAGCGACCGGAGGCCGCCGGCAGGCGGCCGCAGGGAGCGAAGCTAGTGCTGCGGAGACTGAGCGACCACCGACCATGTTGCTCATCGGTCGCCCTGGAAGTCGCGAAGTCGACGCCTTACGTGACGAGCAAACAGCGGGCGCCGAGGGCGTTCGCCCGTTTGGACGAGTCGCGTGCAAGGAGACAAGCGATGCCTCCCGTCCACGTCCGGTACCCTCTGGAGCGAAGCGAGCCGAAGGCCGGCGCGCGAGCGAACCCGAGACTCCTAGCACGGGGGTGCGGGGGCGGAGCCCCCCGAAAAAACAGCCGCTGATCAGTTAATTTCAAAACGCCATGGCCCCGGCGATCTTCTTGGCCGTGTTGACGGTTCTCTTGAATCTCTACGTGTTGTATCCGAAACTCTCGCCTATGAACGAATTGCAGGCTATCTTTTCGAATCACGCGATGCAAGCGGCCTAAACGGAAACGGCAGCGAACCTGAAGGCGCAGTTGACATCGTGAAATCCGTTCTGAGCGACAGAAATCCAAGCGGATCGTGCGTAAACGGCTGTGTACTCGATGGAAATGGCGGGAAACGTGACCTAATCCACGCAACAAACGACCTTTTATGTCGAAAGACAAACCTATGCGATCTAAACGCAATTATGATGTTTTGAAGTGTCGTCCCGGTTCACTTTCATGCATTACACTGTCCGCAACACGTTCTACGAGGGCCACACACTCCGCACGGAGCGAAGTCGACGAAGCACGAGACGAGTGCTGAGGAGACTGAGCGACCAACACTCGCAGACTTCTTTCAGCTGTAACGGAGGCGAGTGACCCACGGTGGAGCAGAAGCGATCATATTTTCGAAGTAGTGACTAACGTTTTTGGGGTTGAACAGCAATAGCGAACTTGCTTTCAACGCTGGCCGTCGGTAACTGAATTCGAACGTTTACTCATCTATTGCGCTAAATCAGTATTTTCTCTGTTCTACGGATCCTCTTGAGCAAACTGGAAATCTAACCGAAACGAGCACAACAAAGCACGGGATTCGCCCAGTGAAGCCGCCGATAGGCGAGCGAAAAGAGCGAATTGAGTGCTTAGTAGCCGAGTAAAGTGCGAGAACAAAGCTCTGCATCCTGCAACAAACGTTATTCAAATGTCGTGCGGAAAACATCAGTAGAGCTTTTGCCCGCAGTAGTAACCCGCAAGGTGTGCTTTCTGGCCGCTTTTTTGTTCTGTTAGTTAGGTGATGCTTGCGTACGACGACGGCCAATCGAGCTGTTTGTTCAAACTGCTGTGGCAGTGATTGAAGTCGAAAGAGGTTTATTCCCGCCGTTTTGGATCCACGCGTCCAATGCGACCCGGCCGATTGAGTTCGCCGAGCTGACTGAGTCTGCACGTGGAGCAAGATCGTTGAAATACTGGATTTGCAACGAGTATGCTGGCAAGTTAGCGCAGTGAATCGAAAGGAGTTTTGAAAAACTGGGCGCAACTACGGGAGTATATCTTCATTTTTTGTTGGTGCAAATGCAATTGGTCAATGATAAAATTGCCATGACTGTTGTGCTGATTCCTTGGCCCCCGACCCCTCCTGCAGTAAACGTTTGTTCGTTTGCCGTTACTCGCTAACCCGCCAAATGATGAGCTCCACCGTCGATCATTATACGATAAACGCAACTTTCCTATGGCGAGTACCCCCAACGAAGTGCTGAAACCAAATGTTGCAACACAAGCCGCTAACGGCACAACCGACGATTAACCCTTTCGCTCAATTTTAATCAAAATGGACTAACTGCAAAAATTGATTGCAAAGCAGCTCATTCCGCGCACTTTTGAGCTAATTGAAGCGATTCCGCAGCGATTGCCGTCCTTTGTTTTATCAACAAAATCGCCGCCTGCATCAAACATTCTTTTCCGATTGTTGCTCACAACAATCACGGCCCGGCAGATCAAACGCCTTGCCTTTCATTTGGAAATCGTACAGTTTTCCCACTCCATTTTCGCCACTCATTCGTGGCAACCATCCCGATCGCTCGCTATTTCTGCACAGTTTGCGCTCGCTTCCTCAGCGGTTCAAGTGGTTTAGTGGGATGGAGCGGGGATCAGCATGGCCGGGGTCGAAGGTTCGAATTCGGGCGGTGGCGGAGTGGATGAGGCGTTATCGAGGACGAATGGGAACGGTGACAGCGTGCGAAAGCGAGGCGTATCTTGGAGTTCCATTCTGAGGCACCATTTTTAGCTGCAAATTGCTTTGCGATCAACTGATTACGTTTTGCTGCATCTTTCGCTTACGAGGAACCGACTAAAGCGGGCAATCTTCAAATCGAGCAAACCTTTTTTAGTTACGCGGAAAACCGCGGAAAACTTGCAGGCCATCTCGACTTCGAAGTCGTAACCCATCGAAACAAAGGTAGACGTAAAAATTTTCTTTTAAAAGCCAAAAAAGCCATAAGTTGACAAGTCCGCATTGCGCTGCCGCTGGACAGTTGGACAGTCGATCGTCCGCTGCTCTTACCAGTGATCGCCTGATGTCTCCCGCTGCCCATTTATCTATTCGAAAGCCGCCCAAGAAACTACCGCGTTTCCTTTCATTTCCTTGATTTTCGACCAAAATGAAGGCGGTTTTAGGCTCACGAGTGACGAAGAGATTGGAATTTTATTCTTCGGATTCGCAAGCAAACAAATGTAGAAAGGGGATGTTCGTCTTCATCCAAACAACTACTATAAACTACACGTCCGTTGTTCATTTCCAATAACAAGAACTTTGCGAACAACCCAACGAGAAACCTAACTTTCCATCAGTCTGACAACAAACTACACCCAAAGCCGAAGAACATGCACGCACGCCCCCTTTTTCTCCTTTCGTACGCACCAGCGATGAACTTTGGTTCTTCTGACATAGCTGTGAAGTGCACAGATTTCTCTGCAACTGTTTTGTAGAATTATGCGAACGCTGAAGGCGCGATCCGCAAGAGAAGTGGTCCGTCTACCGGTAGCTGCTCTCTTCAAGGATTGACACATTTCGCATACCGCTCATCGGTCTCATCGACCATTAAGCGATAAACTGCCGTATTTCGTTGATAATCGATACATTTAAACGCGGTTTTATGCTCAACATCATCCTATAGAATTGAACTTTACACTAAACCTGTCTGATAACATATATCACCTAGTGAAAGTAGAAGTGGATGCACAAAATTCGAATACGACACATCCCCCACGAGCAATTCAAGTAAACCCGACTAAATTTTTTCCGTTCACAATTCGCAGTTAAAACCACAGGCGCATTCTACTCCAAGCACCATCGCACAAACGGACAACCGTTCAAGCAAAGAACGACTGGATAAAGAATTGATTCCTTGGAAGTCGCTGTTGCTCATTTACTCATTTGTCCCATCTTTTCTCGATCGAACAGTCAGCTATGCACACCCACAGGAACGCATGCCGCAAAGCGGTAGGTAAAGGAATTTATTGGAACACACCAAAAAACAACAGACGGAAGAACGAGAGACCATCCTGCGCCAAACATGAAAAAGCAGCCGGTTGGTAGGCAAAAGAGAAACAGTCGGACGCTCACAGCTCGGGCATTCAAAAACGGTTTTCGTTCTAGCGTGGGCAGTTGACGCCCTGAGGGTCCGCAACGACGAGGGCTTGAAGCTCGTCGTCGGTGGCGAACTCGTCAGCTTGCGGATCGAGGAGGAATCGGCGGTTTGTTGGAGTTCGACCAGGTTGGTGCCCACGTTGAACAGTCGAGCGAGTTGGGACTGAAATCAACGAAAAGAAATGAACGGAAGCCAGAAACAACTCACCTTTCGAATCTTGACTACCGCTTTTTGGTTCGCATCCGCCTCGTGCCGAACGAAGCCGTGCTGCTCTTCCTCGTGAATTCTCCGGCCGCTTGGTCTCTGCATCACGATGCCACAGATTGCACACGAAAAGGACTTTTTCGGGTCCTCCTTGTAATCATTCGAATGAAGGAAAGCAGAGCAAATAATCACCGCTCGCTGTTGAATCAGAGGCGTCAGCCGTCTGTCTCGATTGTTTTATGCATGCAACACGCAAAGTTGAGTGGAGTGCCCGCGAGTCGGAAGGTCTCTTTTTGCCCGTCTATTCACTCCACCGCTTGCAGCGAATGTTGGATGCTGCTGACATTCACCCACTCACGTTGACCGCCCTCATTCACGGCAAGAAGGTGGATTAAAGCCGGTCGCTGCGAAATAAAACCGCCGGCCACTCGCTCGTTTGCATTGACTGATGCACGGGCAAGTGGATTTCCGTTGCGTGTCCGTCGTCGACAATCGGAAGGCAACAGTCGAGTGATGTCACCAGCTGATCTCTGCGAACAGAAAACAATAAACAACACAGGACTCACACCCCTTCTCCTTTGGTCTACCAAACCAGCAGCAATTCGACGACCTGTTCGATTTTCTGAAAGCTTTCTGCCAGATGAGGGCGGGTGTGTGGCGGAAGGGAAAGCTATCGTTCTGCCAACCGTGAGGCTTTTTGAGGAGTTCCAGCTGGCGGTGCTCCTGCTTGCCGCATCGATCGATTCGAATCTGGTCAAACTTTCGTTTGTGCACGCCCAATGAGTGAGGGGAAGCTTTCGTCGACAAATCGGCCTGCAGTAAAAAGAAAGGAGGAGAGGCGAATGCCCGTTCCACGTTCATGCCAGCTCTCAAATCGCAGGCGGGAGTTGCAGTAATTGGGGGGCAGAGTGAAAGGAAACAACGAAATGGGCGGACACGTTCGGAAGGACCCTCTCGCTGTCATTCTCTTTTTACTGGTTTGCGGATGTTTTTTGCAAGCATTCAAACATTTCAAGCTTTAGAAGCCGGTGGTTTGTTGCACGGAGATGGTGGGAGAAAGCGCGGAAAAAGAACGCTCAACAACTTCCGCCGTCCACTACGCTCGACGTTGGCGTTCGGTGCCACGAAAACACTTTCGGGGACGCGAAGATGATGGCCGTTCGTTGTGATGTTGCCTTTCGCTCCGCGTTTCTTGTCTCAAATAGACACCGGCGGCCGAAGGCAAGCGAAAGAAAAGCTCGGCATGTCGAGGAAACATTCAGACTATTCAAGAAAGCGTACAGGAACACGGGCGCAAGAGGCGCTGCTGCCTCGCTCACTCCCCGCTTGGCCGAAAGTCCTCGGCAATAGTTTGTGGTGCCCTCGCGTCACGCAGTGCAGATGGTGGAAGGCGGGTGGTCTGTGGGCATCGAGCGCAAAGCCGCGGCCACCGGTCGCTCGTGAAAAAAGATGGAGTATAACAGAGGACGACAAGAAACCGAAGCTTTTCCATCCCGAATGAGTCCCTCTCTCGTCCTTCTCCGCTTGTCTCCCTCCGCTTAGACCGCTGGAGGCGGCGGTCGCGAAGCTGCCGAACGGGCGCCGGTTGGCGGCCTCCCCCAACGCGGGCTCCCGACTGCATGCCGTGAGCGGCCACTCGGTCGTCCATTCCTTTTTCTGTTTCCTGTTGGCGCTCGGCGCTACGCGTGTACAAGAGTCGAATTGAACCTCTGGGTCGTCGCCCCGAATATGGTCTCTGGAAGCGCCACGACATTCAATCGACTGCCCGGCCAGGCGGCTTGCGGCGGCCGTTGGGCGGTGAGCCGGACAGCGCGTGAAGGGGAAGCGGCGACGTACGCGATAGACGACAGCCGCTGTTCCCGTTTCGCCCACTCGTCGGCCGCCAGCACGTCCTGCCCGCGACAAGCACTTCGGACGCCGCCTCTCCGCCTTCTCGTTGCACAAAGCCGCCGGCAGCGTGGCTCGACGTCTGCAAGGAGTTCTACCTGCTGGACCGCCTCTTCTACTGTTAAATCCCGCCGTGAAGTTCCGCCCACTTCATCCGTTGCCGTTCTTCCCACTGGCCGCTCGTTCGCCAGTCGGTCGGCCAGCCGTCTCCCTGCCCACTGGTTCACCCTTTTCTCCCGCTCTTTGTGTGTGACTCGTAGCTTAGCGTCGTGAATGAATCGAGGAGTCAAGAACGGGTGCACGGTTGATCGACGGCCCAATGCAATTCGAGTAATTCTTTCGGGTGGCGTGCCAAGGTTTCTAACTCCTCCACCTGCTCAGTCGCCCGCTTTCCACACTCCCGTCGCCTACGCGCGCACGAACGACGTTCTGGGGCGGCAACCGGAGGAGGCGATCCCCTAACTGTGTTTCCCCGCCCACCCACTTTTCACTCGTTTGCAGCCAAAAGCAGATTCTTCTGCATCCGCCGCAATCAGATGGGGGCAACAACTGCAATCCTGTTACCGCCTCCGCCCACAATAACTGGCCGTTTGACGTTTGTTTATTCGCGCGGCCGTCGCGGTTCGAATGGTGAATGTGTCCGGAGTCTTCTCTGTCGCTCGCATGCCGCCGATGAGCGAAGATGCGATGCAAAAAGGGTGGTTGTCCTTGCACGACACCACGCCTCCACGTCCCAACGCGCACGGGAAGGCGGCAGTGAACGGAAAACCGGAGGTTTCTCGCGAACAGAGTTGATCCGCTAGTCTAGAGCAACTCGGAAATGTTATTGGCAGCGATGTAAAGTGCGGATTACCGGTTTTCGTGTTCCATCGGTTTGCTCTTTGATCCCCATGACTCACGGTCTACGCGGACCGACCAAACGAAAAGACGGAGCGCAAAAGTCGCTCGGCGGGCCGATTGAGGCGATCAGGTCGCCCGGGCGGGCGCTTGCGGGACGCCGACGAGACAAAAGATCCCGGTCGAAAGGAGGGGCAAGAAACAAAAAGCATTCGCTCGTCGCAGACTCGCCGGCAAGCGAGCGGCAGTCAAATCGGGCGGCCGCCCGTCGTCGCCTCACGCCGCGCCATCGAGCCGTGCGGCCCGATCGGAGGGGACGAAATCGGAGGATTCAAAGCGGCGAACGGCCGCTCGCGGGCGGCCGACGTCGCCGGTCGCCTCTCGAACTCTGACTAATTCCTCCCTCGTTCCAGATCCAAGGATCTTCTGGAGGCCTTTCCAGAAGATTGCCCGTTTTGAAGTTGCCCAACGCTCAAGTACCGTCTGCTGACCGCCACGCTCCCTCCCGCACTCGTTCCAAGCCACGAGCCACCACCGCCCACGCCCAGACCGTGACTTCCGGCTTTGACGGCGCTCCGAAGGTCGCTTGAGGGCCTCGACCAATTCCCAGTGTTTTCTAAGAGCCGGCGGCTCCCACTCGTATTTGTTCGTTTTCGGTGCAAATAAAAGATTTCCTATCAGTGGAGCTAAGTGCTGGCCGAACCTTTACGGCGAGATCACTTACACGACTTCGACAGACACCGCGTTCTTGTTTGTTTTGCCTCCAACGGCCGTCGAGCATGCCTGCAAGCCAGCCCACACCCAGTGGGAACGAGCTGTGATGCCGAGGAGAACGCCGGTCACTGCGTCCGCCGCTCGGCCGGGACGCTCGCCTTTTCGGATTTGATTGCCGGCTATAACGCGAGCCGAACGCGCCGCGTACTGCGGGCGTTCGTCGGACGGAACGTCCCTCTAATTCTTCCCAGCACGACCATTGGATTACAAGCAGCCTTTCGCACTTAATGCCGTGCACAGGAACAGCTTCAAGTTGGTCTTTCGGACCGCGTCGTTCGGCGTTTGCAAGGACTTTCATCTAGTCGGCCGCTTCTCCGCCCACTCACTCATCCGTTTTAAATGGGACGGCTGGCGGTAGCTCGTGATTCCAGCACCCGTTCCGCTTGATGCATCATTCGTGGCACATACTCCTGGCTTTTCGCTCGTGCCCGCCGGTCTTCCCCCTTGCCCGCTCCCCGCCCGATCGCTCGCTCGCTCACGACTGGCGGCTTGACTCTGGTTTATTCACTGGATCGCCGGGGCTTTTAAATGCGGATGGAACAAGGCGGAGCAAAGAGAAGAAAGAGCGCAAAAAACGAGCCCGTCTCTTACACCTTGCTCTTTTGAAATAAGAATGCATGATACTTTTTTCTCCCCTAATTTCTACTTTTTTTCCCCCTAAAAAAAGAAGGCTCCTAAAATCGACTTTTTTTCCCCCTAAAAATAAGTCTCCTAAAATCGACTTTTTCCCCCTAAAATCGACTTCTCTTGGGTTTTTACCGTTTATCGTGCGTGCACGCACAAAAATCGATGGCCGCAAACTACGCGCCCTCCTCCCGCTCTCTGCGAGCGATTTCGGCCGCATTCCGCCGCCGTTTTGTCATCGTTTTCGCTCCGAATTCGGTTCGAAATGGACGCGTCGTCGTCGCTGGACGCGTTGTTCGAGAGCGAGAAGGAGACCCAGCAGATCCACTCCGAGGAGGACGATGCCAAAGCTCCAGCCGAACGTCGACCGCGGACGACGCACACGTACGAGGTGCTCCAAAATTTCGACGACAAGGCGACCTTCGACGAGTGGGCAGAGGAGAACATAGGCGACTGGAAGTCCAATCGGAAGTACGTTCGCAAGTTGAACGGCGAGGACGCGATCAAGCCCTCGCTCTTTTCGGAGGCCCGCCAGCTGCGCCTCAAGAACGGGCCGATCTACGAGCCGAAGTACGTGAACGATCCGTTCGTGATGCCCTCAAGCGCCTTTTCTGACGTGAAGCCGGGCGCCGTGAAGGTGGCGCGCAGGGAGGTGGACGCCGTCGAGTTCGACTCTTTCCACGACTACGAATCCGCTCGCTTCCGGGTACGTTCTCTCCATCGAATCCTTTCATCCCCGTGCGTTCAGGTCCACTTGCTTGTGCTGAAGAACGGCCGCTTCGTCTGCTCGTGTCCGGTGGGCTCGAAGAAGCACTGCAAGCACTCGGTTCGTCTCGCCGTCCAGCAGGGTCACTTCGAATGGCCGCCGGACGCCCGCGCCACGACCATCGGGCAGAAGCCGAAGCGAGGACGCCCGAAGAACGCGGCCACTCAACGCTCTCAGGTCGGCCGTAAACACTCCCAAGATACGTCGCAGACGCGTGCCGCCTCCTCCCGCTCCCAGACCGTCGACACCGACGAGCCGCCGCGCAAGAAGACGCGCACCCGCAAAGAGCGCTCCCGATCGAAATCTCGCCATTGAATCACCCACATCTCTTCCATTCACTCATTCATCCTTTCTTCTGCCATTCTTCATTGTTGTTCACATGTTTCTCCCTTTCTTTCGTGACCCGGACGCAATAAACGGGAAGAAACCAAGAGAAGTCGATTTTAGGGGGAAAAAAAAGTCGATTTTAGGGTCTTTTTTTTTTATAGGGGGAAAAAAGTCGATTTTAGGGTCTTTTTTTATAGGGGGAAAAAAGTCGATTTTAGGGTCTTTTTTTATAGGAGGAAAAAGAAGTCGATTTTAAGGAAGAAAGAAGTTTTTGCGAATAAGAATCGTCCTCGATTCGGATCAGAAAATAAAGGAAAGATAGATGCTGAACATTGGAACGGAGGAGTAAAAGAAACTATTGCAACGCCGTCAGGCTTTGTTTGCTTTACGCAACGCTTGTTGTGACGCGAACGTTCAAGAGAAAAGGCATTGAAATGGGATCTTCTCGTGACTGCATGCACAACGTTGGATCCAAATGACATCACTCGCTATGGTCGTCTTTGCGTTCACTTGAAGCATCTTTGCTCGAACGCAGCTTGTGGATTGCTTGTTAGAAAGTTTGAGCAGAGGCATGCATCTCAAGGAGAACTCGAAAAGACAGACATTCAAAAAAACGAGCAGCAAAGTTTTAAAGACAGTAGGAGAGTGGGAGTAGCGGGAGAAGATCAGACGAATATCCATTGCATTGGGGGCAAACAAAAGCAGGGCAGTTTACAGAGACATGAAAAGGAGGTCACAAGTGATCGGTTGAGTTGACTGAATTCGAATTGATCTGATTGCTCTCGAGGTCGCCGATTTGCTCGGATGACGCTTGACTGGAGCGGAAGTTCGTTGGGTTCTTGACCATCGACGGCGGGATCTCGTACGGAAGCGGTTTTTTGGCGCGCTGCTCCTTGTGCTGGCTATCGCATTCGTCAGTCAGCTGGTGCATCCTCGCCGCTCTCCATCAACGGGCGAGTCGCGGCTAAAACGAAACGAATGAGTAGTGTTCGAGTTGAACTTGACCTGCTCCTCTTTTTCCCATTTTTGTGCCTTTTTGAGCTTGCAGGAAACAAACTGGATCAGAACTGCGGGAGCGCAGAGAACGGTCCCGACAAGGGCCCGATCCTCGCCGTTCTTCGCTCGCACGCAGCGAGAACGCCGGCTTGCTTTGGGGCGCACAGGTCGAACACGCGTGGGATGCCGATGGGTTTATTGAGGGCCAAGCACGTACAAGTAGGAGGCAAAGGCGAGAAACCACGACTCGTGCGGGGCGGCTCGTCGGGCCGTCGCTCGCTGGCTCCCCGGTGGATGGAAGTCCTTGTGGCCGTCCGTCGGTGGGCTTTGGTACGCGTCCAGCGGGGCGATGGAGACGAGAGAGCGGCCCGCCGGCAGCGCCCGCAGGGGCTGCCGACGCACGGCCGTCGGTTCTACCCGGCCGGTGCACGCCACGTGCACTCGGGGCTCACATATCGTTCTCAAAGCGGCAAGAAAAAGCATGCGAGAGGATGTGCATGCGGAGAGAGGAACAAAGTTTTTAGTGAGAAATTCGTCCACCGCGTTAAACTCGCAACGAGTATGCTCCGGGAACATTTGCGATCGCATTTCAGTCAGTATGGAGCAACAGCTGAATTTTTGTTTATTTGTGGAGTGGTGCGGTTAGACGTGAAGATTGCGGGCCCTGGCCTGAAGGCACTCGTTTTTGTTTTGACCCCGCACGCACTTGATGAAACACGTCCATCGGAAAGATTTGATTACAGCTCCCAACTTCTTGCTCACACGAGCGACGTAGTGGGAATGCCCGCTGTCAACGCCGATTGCGTTCTGTGGACTGCGATTGGTGAGAATCCGGCGACTTTGTGCCCGCTCACCGCTTGGGTCAGTCGGTTCGCAGCGGCAGTCGGAGGTCGACTGCCGCTCGCGCCTCGCGTCTGCCTTTTCATTGCGCTCGCTCACGATCAGCGTTGAGCCGTCGAATTATCGGCAGATGAGTCCTCTCGAACCTTACGCTTTCTTTCATTGCTGCGCGATCAATCCGTAGAACACGCTGTGAATAATTGAAGGTGTTCGTAGATCGAGCATTGGGCTGCGTTTGCTTTTTTTTCCCGCGTTCCATTCGGTAGTTATGGACGGCTGGTTTTAGAAACGAGTTTTCCTTTAACGCCCCCACGAATGGCGACGCCGGACGTGGCAATGGAGGCGAATGGCAAAGAAAACGGCGCAAATCCGGACCTCAACTCGTCTCCGAGCATTCGGCCGACCGTAAACCTTTTTATTCTTTTCTTTTTTATTCCTGCCGTTTGCAGCAACTTTGCGGCGTGTGCGGCATCGATCCAGGAAAAGCCTCGAACCGTTCACGTCACGAGAAATGCCACGCAGTTGACCACCGCTGGACCTGTTCGATCTGTGACGCGCGTTACGACAAGCGCTCGCATCTCGCCGAGCACGACGAGAATATAAGTCGTTCAAATTACGAACTTCTGCAAAAAGTGCGTTAGGGGGGTAACGCACTTTTTGCAGCCATGCAAGATTTTCGTTCACAAATTTTGCATCTGCAAGAAACGTAACGAATTTTTGCAGCCGCACGATTTGCGTTCGGAATCCTTGCATCTGCAAAAATTCGTTACGATTTTTTGCAGCCGTCGGATTTTCGTTCCGGATTTTTGCAGTTGCAAAAAATCGTTACGAATTTTTGCAGATGTCGGATTTCCGTTCACAAATCGTGCATGATGTCAGATTTGCGTTCGCAATACTTGCAAAGGTCAACTTTGTGTTCTCGATTTGTGCAGATGCAAAATTCATGAACGCGAAATTTGCAGTGCTCAAATCGTGAACGCCAATCGAACATCGTGCAAGAATCGTGTACGGAAATGTTGCAAAAATCACTGATTTTCGCTCAAAAACGGCCAAATTTCGATGAATTTACTCGAAATCTGCAACATTTCTGTTCACAATTCTTGCAGATTATCGGTTTTCGTAACGATTTTTTGCAGCTGTAAAAGTTGCCAACGCAATTTGTGCATCTGCAAAATTCGTGAACACAAAACGTGCATCTGCAAGAATCATGTTCACGATTCTTGCAATGCACAAAACGCGAACGCAAACTTGACATCTGCAAGAAACCGGAACGAAAACCCAACATCTGCAAAAAATCGTAACGATTTTTTGCAGATGCAAGAATTTGGAACGAAAATCCGACGGCTGCAAAAAATCGTAACGAATTTTTGCAGCTGCACACTTTGCGTTACGATTTTTTGCAAATGCACGATTTGCGTTGCGATTTTTGACATCGGCTGCAAAAAGTGCGTTACCCCACCCCCCTAACGCACTTTTTGCAGACATTCGTAATTTGAACGACTTATATTCATGGCTATCAACGGCACGCACAGGACCGCAAGAATTCGCATCCGATCAAGCTGCTGAAGGTTCGCTCGTGCTCCTCTTTTTTCGTTAATTCTTTCTTCGTTCAGAGTCAACTCGCTGCCGTTTTTAACGTCGGCTTCAAGCTGTTGGAAACGCAAAGAAAGGCCATCACTTCGGCCGGTCTTTTCGATGGTTCTCCCGAGCAAGAGGCAACGATCGCCGACCTTAAGGAGCTCGTGCGCACCAAATCCCGCCGGCCACTTCTGCTCGTTCGTTTTTTACGTTGTGTTCCTGTCGCTTAACTATGCTTCTTTCAGCCGTCCCGTGAGTCGTCTTGCGGGCCGTGCGGGATCCGCGCAATGAACGGCATCAACAATCCGCAACTCCATGAAGCGCACATTCGCTCGCACGACCAAGCGGACGGTTCTAATGGCTCGAAGCGGCGTGCCAGCTCGCCCGTTTCTTCTAGCGCCAAACGGCCTCGTAGATCCTCGTCAAGCGCCAATGACGAAGACAAGACCGACAGCGTGACGATCGCGTCAGATCCCTTTGAAAACGAGGCTGAACACGCAGAATGCGATGACGAGACTGGAGACGATGGGTCGACCGCTCCCGAGCATCTGCAATTCGGCTCGAAGCTCACGACACCCGTCCAGCTGTTGCCCATCCAACCGATCGACCAGCAATCTTCTTCGCCGTCGGCCTTCATTTCGATCCCCGCTCAACTGACTGCCCGCCTAGAGGTCTGTTCGCTTTTCTTCTTCCCAACGCACTTCCTTGTTACAGCTCACGGAACAGGAGGGCCAGGTGTCCGCACGCCAATCGGAGGCCGAGGCCGTCCAAGCAGAGCTCCGCGCGCGCATTCGAAAGCTGGAGGAAGAGCTCGCGACCAAGGACGAGCAGGCGGCCATGGAGGCCCACAAGGTAAGTTCTCCGACAATATGCTTCTTTTGATTCTGTTCGTGGCGTCAGGTCCTCGCCCTCCAGTCGAAGAACGCCGCCTTGGAAGCGAAGTGCGTACAGGAGGAGCGATTGCGCGCTGAGACCAACGACGAGGTTCGTCCTCTTCTCTCCCACCGAATCACCCGTCGTTTTTCCAGAACGAGGACCTGCTCGTGAAGATCGACGAACTTGAATCGAAGATTGCCCGCTTGGAGGCCGACTGCGAGGCGTTGCGGAAGAAGGGGAGCGACGCGGAGCAAGGGCAGGTACAGGCAGTTGAGAAGCTCAAGCAGAAGGTTCGTTTTCGTTCCAACCTCCCTTCACTCGCTGCTCTTTCAGACGGACAAGCTGAAGGCAAAGCTTAAGAAGCAAGAGGATCGCGACGAGCAGAGGATCCAAAAACTTGAAGCCCAGAACCGAGAACAGCAGGAGGAGGCGGTGAAGGCGGCGGCCGAATGGACGCGAAAGGTGACGAACCTTGAGAAGCGAGTGAGTTCTTTTCAGTTCGTTTCCTTTCCATTCACCTGCTTTGTTTAGATTGCCGAGCTCACGTCGGAGAAGGCCGCTCTGCTCGTGAGTCTCTCCAGCCTCTCCTCCGTTCATTCCTTTTCTTGCAGGCCGACTGCACGGCGCTGTGGAAAACGGACATCTCGACAGAGAACGCGGCCGACCTCCTGGTGTTCGCCGCGCGCCACGACGCTCGCGAACTCGCCGCCCACGTGCTCGAGTGGGCGGAAGCGAACGGCGGTAAGGCGCGTCTTCTGTGGGACCCGTCGATCAAGTCGCTCGCTCGAAACGAGTTGGACACTTTCGAGCGGATCATGGAGTGGATGGAGTGAACACGAGTCTATCCGATTGTTGTTCCGCTTGTTGTTTGAATAAAACTTGTTCACACCCCGCTTGTCTAGAGAAGCAGCCTCTGTTTGTCGCTTGCCCAACAGTGAATCCTTGGGACAAAAAAACAAAGTAATTGTAAGGTCTTTGTCGGTTGCCGGAAACGACAAGAAACTGGCAGTAAGCATTAATTTCCTTTGGTTGATTTCGTCCATTGCCTCTCTTCCTCGTCTTACAATAGAAGTGAGCGATTTCAAATGGTCCTCCAACTCCTCGTCCTCCATTTTCGCCACCAAACTGCAAGCAAAAAGAACTGAACGGAAGGAGAAGGCGGCCACCAACCTCGGTATCAACGCTTTCGCCCCTTCGGCCGTTGCGGGGCACAAATTCGCCAATTAAGCCATTTCGAATTCGTGGAGTCTCATCTCCGCAAAGATCCTGCAAGAAGGCAAACGAATCGAAAGAAATAAACGGCGAACTCACCCGCGAACCGCCCGAATGGTATCGCGCAGCGTGAATTTGGAGAAGCGGCGCGCGTAGTTGAGCGTCGAGAGCAACACGTCCGAAACCTCGTCGATTTCCTCCTTGTTTTGGCTCCGCGTGTGCCGGTGGTTCAGCAGGAGGAACACCTCGCTGATCATCAGTGCACAGCCTTGCACCTCGAATGCTGCAAACGAACGAAAAGAAATGGGAAATGAGGGAAATTCGGAGCAAACCTTTCGGAAACTTTAGCTCGGCCGCGTTCTCCTTGTCGTTCGCCGCCGCCATCGTTCGTGTGCCGTGCGAGTCGGTTGAAGTCGAAAGAACGAAAAGAATCGAAGGATTTCCTCCGAGTGGACGCGTCGATTGCGGGCGGCAAGCTTGGCGAAAAGCGGCGCCGCCGAGCGTCTGCAAAGGAACACCAAACGGTCAAATGACGCCTTCTTTGGTCACAATCCCCGTCTGCCGCTTGTTTGTTGCATTTGGATGCTTCCTTTTGCTTCCCAATTCCTTTTCCGTTCGGTCTTCTCCCCGCAATCCACGACAAGATCTACAGTTTATTGCAATCGATGGTCGGTGATTAAAGCCACAAGTTGGGGAGGAAAGTGAGCTTTGATTCCTTCTTCTTTTGCCTTGTGATGCCACACGCGACTGCAGCCGTTAAATTCCGCTTGTCGAACACTGCCTATTCTATCGCCTTTCTGATTTCTGCCTACACGTGCAATCATAAGAAAGCTTACAAAAGCATTCGAAACCACGATGAAGTGGACGCCCGGGTTCAGCCCGGCCCAAAGACTCTTGAGTTGCTATTGGATCATCCAAAAGTCGAGCAGGAATTCCTTCTGCCGTTTATTTGGAAGAGCGCAACGGAGCAGCCGTCCGCGTGGAAGGGAAAACAATCAGAAGACCAAGCACAACGAAAACAACTGAGGAGCGCGGCCGCGCTAAGAGCAAAAGCGGGGCTAGGAATCACGGGAATGCGGCAGATATCGCCGCAAATTGGCGACGGTCTTCTCTTCGGTATTCTTTGCTTCCGATGAATTCTGTCACTATCCAGCTGACACAATCAGCCGTCTGTCAGATTCACCAGTCTCTCGTCCATCAGCTGAGCCGAACGACCTAGGGTTCCATGGCGGAGCCGCCTGTACGGCGAGCGACCGGCGGAAGCTACCGTAAAGCGATCAGCCAGCGCTCCCGTTCGTTTTGAAAATCGAAAGCAAAACAATGGCAACAACTGAGAACAGTGAGCCAACTGACTGCTGTGGCTCTCTCCCGACGTTTATGATCCATTTACAAACAAAAAGCGGAGGATCCGAAAGAACAAACTGGATTGTATCCCGATACGTCGGCAGTGAAGTAGGTCTGCTTGCAATTAGTTTTCCATCCCTTTTGCCAGGTTTTTGAGAATTTGGACTAAAAACGGCTAGATTTTTTCTACTTTGTTATGTCCGTCACGAGTACGATCAGCGAACTGAAATCAATGACTAATCATTCCACCAATCTTCAACGAGCGATGGATAGGCGGCTACTCGATCCCAACGACTCCTCCACATTAGCGATCCCTTCAACAAATTTTTGGCGGATGTCACCGTGGATAGCTTATTTCTTTCCGTTATGCAATAATAAAAATCGATAAGACAGCGCAATGCCAAAGAAGTCTGCAGGATGAAAAGAGTTGACCATTGCGAGAGGAAGAAATGACATGCCTGTTTACAGCTTTTCTGTTCGTTTGATCGGCATTTTAATCGTTTTTTGCTGCGCAAAGCGGACGTTTATTCGCGTGATTTCTAATCGATTGTCGACTACCGATGACTTTTATTGTCTACTTTTAGGGCTCCCAGTCGGCTGATGGACCCGCCGGCCGTGAAGCTGGAGACCGAGCCAGGCGAGAGCGAGGAAGGAAGAACCGATGAAGCGCCGGAGAGATTGCCGGTGGACGGGCCGCAGAAGCTGAAGGCTTCCTCCGGGTGCACGCTTCCAAACCGACGACGGTCGAAGAACGAGGTGAGTAGGCGTTCCAATTTTGTCTTTCCATTGTTCCGCCTGCTTTCAGTACCGCTGTTCTTTCTGCGGCGTGGCCTTACTATCCCCGGCCACGCACAAAACTCACGAGAATTCGCATGGACGGACAAAGGGGGCCGAATGCTCTGTTTGCGGCGTGCTCTGTCCCTACGCCAGCGTTCGGAACGTTCACGAAAGCACACACAACTTCCACCGCTTCCATGAGGACAAGTCCAGCAAGACGGCCGTAAAAACTCGGAAGGCTTGTTCCATCTCAGTCGCAGTTCAATAATCCTCTTCGCTTCCAGTCCCAACTCTCGCTGCTCTACAACGTCGGCTTCAAACTGGCGGCGATCCAACGGCGGGCTCCCCCATCGGCCGCCCCGCGGGGCGGGGACGAGGATGCGTCAGAGGCCGAACTGGAAGCCCTCATGGGGGCGAACCTACCGCGCCCGCCTCTTTTCGTTTGTCCGATACTTCACTCCACGCGTTCATGCTCCGGTTTCAGCCCGCCTGTACGATTTGCGGCTTCAACGCATTTTTGAAACAATCAATGGCCGACGAGCACACGAAACTCCACCAACGCACCGGCGGCTTTTGTTGCAGCCTTTGCGGCGTACAGCTGGCGTCCGCAACCGCGCGCAACAACCACGAAAAACTGTCACGCGGCTTTCGTCGTCCGGAAATTGACAACAAACGAAAGGAGGCGATTCGAATCAAAGCTGTGAGTCCTTTTAAATAGCTTTTTTGTCAACTTTCCTCGTGTGCTTAGGAGCACCTGCCCGCCTTCTTCCAAGTGGGCACAAACATCGGCGACATCCAACGAAGGGCCGTTTTGAGCCACACGAAGCTCGTGGATATCCATCCGCTGCTCATCAAAACAGTGAAGAAAGCACGAGATCGGAGTCCAAAGAACAACATGAAACGGCCTGAGTTTCTCTTCTACGACCACGCAGCGGTGAGTCCTCTCTTTCATGCACTCGCAACTCACTACGCGTGCTTGCAGCTGGCGGAGGAGTTCAAAGTGCTGCCGGTACGGATTTGGGTGCACGCGCCGGCACGCTCGCTTCTCCTGCTGCGCCTATCGACGGCCAAATGGCAGGGCAACGTTCCGCTCCCGTCTCACCTCTTCCGCTTCGGTTTGCGCGGCCCCGACGGCCACTTCCTGCTCTTCGCAAAGGACGGCGTCCACTCGAAATCCGCCCGTTTCGTCCAAACTTGCGCTCAAGCCACGGGCTTCCGCCAGTTGATGGCCATGATCGCTCGCGCGGACCTCGGCTCTTCTTTGGTCATCGGAACAAAGGAAGATTGTGAGTCTTTTCATTTCTTAGATTTAATCAACGCCCCCTTTCTTTGCAGGCGATGCCATTCGGGATCTCCAATCGTGCCGGTTCGACGTCTTGTAATTTCTGTTGTTCTACTTGTTGTTTCCTTGTGGATGTTTGGTTATATTGTTGTAGTATATAAAAGGGCAACGGCTGGCATATTTGGCGGGATACGAACAAAACGGAAACGTGCGATTGGGAAAAGTGAACATTAGAAGTCGTGCGAGAGCGAAGAGGACGGGCTCGCGAGATCCCGATCCTCGCCGTTCCTTCGCTCGCATGCACGCAGCGAGGTTCCGGCTTGTCTTGGGGTGGGCAGGCCGAGCACAAGTGGGGGATTCGACGCGTTTACTTGGGTTCAGCGAGCAACAAAGAAAGAGCAACGAAAAAAGAACGACACGAGCAACGCTGCTCGTCGGGCCGCCGCCCGCTGGGCTCACGGTGAATGAATGGAAGTTCTTCTGGCCGTCCATCGGCGGCTTACTGTACGCGTCCACGAGCGAAAAGACGAGAACGCGGCTCGCCGGCGGTGCCCGTAGGATCCGCAAGATGCATGGTCGCCGTTTCTGCTCGGCCGCTTACACGCGCGGGTTTACAGAGCGTAATCCGACTGCCACTCGACTCGTCTGGTCGCCGGCTTTGCGGACACAAGAAGAAACACTCCATCCGTGGACGGCGGTCCCACATGTTGGCGGCCTGTAGTCGGATGTTGAATGGCGATTCCGTTCGGCTCGTTTCCACTCACTACGCATGGAGTAGTCGAAGAGTCACGAAAACATTGCAAAACAACTGGAAAGCTATCGTTGGGGTAAACAGCGAGATGTTATGCTCGTCCTCCTCAACGATCGATTGCTACTCGCCGTTTCGTTCGGCCCAAGCTTTCCCGACAACACGTGCTGGCCAAAGGTAAACGGCAACGTGAAAGGGTTGGCGGGACGCGTTCGGGTTCTTCGCTCCCCGCCTCGTGATGCTCTTTTTATACTAGAAAGCACGCGTGAATAAAGCAGTCAATTAACAAGAACCATTGAACGTCAACTAAAGCATCGATTGCTGTCAGCAATATCGTTCTTGCACAAAGAATGCCCACTCGGGATCTTTTTGTTCCTTCAACTAAGAAGCTCCGTGAATGGCCTCATTTAACCAACCAGACCCTACCGTTAGCATTCCCTCGCGGCCGACCGAATCCGTCGTTGCCCCCGCTGCCTGAAAGTGGCGAGCAAATGATCTCTTTTAAAAAGGGGAAGGACGGTGTGGATTGTGAACATTCTTTTGATTTTGAAAGTGATTCATCACAGAAGGAATCAGTGAACGAAAAGTTGCTTTCTGCGTACGAAAAGAGAACAGGGGGTCTGTGTGCCTGTTGTTATTCGTTTGTTGTGCCGAGCATTGGGGTGGCAAAACGAAATTGTTTGTTTTATGGAAGTCGCAACGCCCACGATCTATCACTCGATTTACCTGCTGATCACGATCCGTTGCCTACCACAGCGGAGAAACGACCCAAACGAAACCGACAACGAAGAAAGCGGGCGTCTGGCACGGATTTGCACCAGCGGCCGATAAGCGGGCGAACATGGACGTTTTGCACTCGCCGTCGCCCGCTTTTCCCGCCGAATATGCAAGACGGGGTAGCGGAAAATCAGGAGCGAGTGTTGAATGCCGCTGACACCCACTCACTCATGTCAACCGCCCTCATTGATGACAGGAAGGTGGATGGAAGCCAGTCGCTGGGGAATGAATCCGCCGGCAGCTCGCTTCGTTTGCGTTGACTGATGTACGTGCAAATGGATTTCCGTTGCATGTTCGTCGTCGACAATCGGAAGGCAACAGTCGAGTGATTTCACTTGTTGATTTCTGCGAACAGGAAACAACAAACAGCACAAGGCACACCCGCCTGCTCCTTCAGTCCACCAAAGCAGCTGCAATTCGACAACCTGTTCGATTTGGTGTGATTATTCTGTCAGCTGAGAGTTGGTGAATGCCGAACAGGCGGAAAGCTGTCACTTTGATCAATTACGAGGTCCTTTAAGCGTTCCAGCTGACAGTGTTCCTGTTTGCCGCATCTATCGACTCGAACCTGATCAAGCTTTCCGTTTTGTGCAGGCCCCGGGAGTGCGGGAAGCCTTCGTCGTGAACATAATGGGCCTGTAGTCGGAAGGAAGGGAGAGACGAGTGCCTATTTCTACGTTCATGCAAGCTTTCGAATCGTAGGCGGGAGTTGCGGTAAATTGGGCGGCAGAGGAAATGAAGCAATCAAATAACGAACACGTGCGGAAGGTCGCCTCTGCACTCAAGAATCGTCGCAGACGAATGAATTACGCTTTGTTTGACTACCGCCTGCCAGCATTTTAATCGACGTCCAACTGGAGGTGCCGAGGGCGCAGATCGGGGACCGGAAAACGCGGACACGGACATGGAAGACCGTAATGCGGAGGTCCACGAACACAACCGAGTGGACGGTGGTGAACGGATTCTAACGGTCTTCTTTTGATTCAATCCACTAAACCATTGAATGAGAAGCTTTCAGTCTCGAATGCTGTCGGTGGTGTGAAAGGAAAGCGGCGAGTGTGTGTTCTCTTTTGTTGTGCTTTGAGAAGAGTCGACCCTCCATCCACGTCAAACGAACGGCTCGTAGTCACAACTCGCCGGTTTCAACAACAGCCGGCGTGTTGCATCGCGTTTTTTTGGACTAGCGACGAGGAGGTGAGAACGACCGCAGAAAGCTTGTGAACGCTCTGATCATCAGAATTGACCATCACCCAAACTGAAGAAAACTGCCTGTTTATTCGACAGGTGAATGGATGTGACGGGAGGATGATGCAAACGCAAGCCTCACGATCAGCAGACGGCTGAATGAACAGCGAACGGAGCAACGAGCACGAAAGTAATCTATTACTCGGACAATTTTCCGACCGTCTCCACTACTCAAACAATTTTAGACAATGCAGCCGAGCAGGACGTCCAATGAAAACACCAATAAACACACTCGCTTCTTTGTTCGCCTCGGCATCCAGCGGAAGCTCTTTCGGATTCCGTCGGTATCATGCGAATATTTACTGTTGGCAAGCTGGAATCGAATTGACGGGATGG
>JAMPIO010000398.1:0-72136 GCA_024699865.1 Aphelenchoides fujianensis | reverse complement strand
GGTTCACGTGCTCCTTCGTTGAATCTTTTTCTCTCGTCGCTCGTGCAAGGGAAAAAAAGATGGCTCAAAACCCTCAAGGTAAGCTCCCCTCCCCCTTCTTCCATTGCAATTCTTATGTTCGCTTTTCAGCTGTGTACGGAACGTTGATCAACACTCTGCAGCGTCGGGTGACGGACGGCCCGGTGAGTTCCTTTCTTTCGATTCCCGCATCCAACCTGTCCATCCGGCCAATCCGCCGGTCGTCCGTCCGCTCGTTTTATCACTTACGCGTCCACTTTTTTCAACGCGCTCATTTCAGGTCGACGGTCACATCACGTTCACCGAGAAAACCCGCATCGAGAACGTGATCAACTGGTGGAACACTCAACTCGAGAACCCTGGACGTGGGCGCCTCGGAGGAGACCTACCAGAACATGTGGAACCGACTGATCGAGATGCTCGGAACCATTTGGACGCGCCTCGTCGTCGCCTACGGACCGATCGAGAACGAGCTGCCCGAGCAGTGATGTGCCGCCGGCTTCCGCTCGATCCTTCTCTCCTCTACGTTGTTGTTTGTTGTTGTTGCAGTCTGTTGTTTCGAATAAAAGAAGGTATGATTAGCACGGACTGAGTGGGAGATCAGCTCAACGAAACCAACGACGGTAAAGCTGTCGATCTCGCGACGATCATCAACCTTCTTCGGGCTTGTTTTTGCGTTCTGACTTCTGATTGCCACCGCGGCTTTCGGCGTTCGTTTGGAGCTTCTCAAAGGCTTTGAACAGCAATTTTCGACTCTCCAGAGCGAGCGCGGGGGCGGCTGCCGCTTGAATAACGTGCACATTGCAGGCCGTCCGCTTTTCTTCCGATTTTGCTGCCGTCTGTTCGACAATCACCGTTCTGCTGGTTTATTTGCGATGACCGGATTGGATTCTTCGTTTATCGGAGAAGATAACAGAAACAATTGGAATTAAACGAATAACTACGAGTTGGAAGTCCTAACAAACAAGAAGGGATAACCTAATCGAAAGAGTGATCTCGTTTCGTTGTCGATCAAGCCGACTGCTGGGCGTTCGACTTCACGCCGCCGCCATTCGCTTCGTTGGCCGACTGGACGACGAGAGCGGCCGCTTCGTCCAGCGAGTCGCGCGTCAGAATGCGGAGGTTGGAGTCGCGGAGGAGGGCGTTTGCTTCTTCCACTCGAGTGCCTGCAAACGAAACGAAGAGGTTGCAGTCAGAAAGAGAAGCGGGCGAAGTACCTTGAAGTCGGACGACGATCGGGATCTTGAGGTCGAGTTCGGCGGCCGCCTTCAGGAACTCCTTGAGGCGATCACGTCGCAGCGCATGATTCCTGCAAACAGAGATGAATGGTGAATGCCCGGGCATCCATCGCCCCTACCGCCGAAGATGTTCACGAAGATCGCGTGCACTTTGTCCTTCTCGGTCGTGATGATCCGGAAGGCTTCGGTCACCTGCTCGACGGTCGCGCCGCCGCCCACGTCGAGGAAGTTCGCGGGCTCGCCGCCGTGCAGTTTGATCAGGTCCATGGTGGCCATTGCGAGGCCCGCGCCGTTCACTGCAGCGAGGGGATGAAGCGGAGAGAACGGAAGGGAGAACGAACCCAAGCAGGCGATGTTCCCGTCCAAACTGATGTAATTGAGGCCGGCGGCGTGTGCGCGCTCTTCTCCGGCTGTCCTGCAAGCAACGAGCATGATGAAGACGGATGGAATGTTCGCTCCACTCACCACAGATCCCTCGTCGTGGTCGGCGGCGTCGAAGATGGCCGCTTGCCGGAACTTCGCGTTGTCGTCGACGTTGATCTTCGCGTCGATGCAGAAGACTGCAAGCAGGGAGGAATTGGAAGGAAGGGAAAGGCGGAGTACCTCGATCCTCGCTGGACTCAACGAACGGGTTGATCTTCCACTTGAGTGGCGTCCACCTTCATGAAGACCTCGAACAGGTGCTGGATTTCCGCTGCAGCCTGCAATCCACTCGGAGATCACAAAGAAGATCGACTTTCAATCGAACTCACCCGCTCCAATTGGACTCCTTTGAACTGCAGCTTCTCGGCGATCCGCGCGCACTGCTCCTTTCGTGATGCCCACAGCCACGTCCACCGGTTCCTGAACGAAACAATCAAAGAAGAAGGAGAGCGGGTGGGTGTACCGTGATGATCAGTTCGGGATTCGTCTTCGCGGTCTCCTCGATGTCCACGCCGCCGGCCGACGAGGCGACCACGACGGGCCCGTTGAACTGGCGGTCGAGGACGATCGCCAGGTAGGTCTCGCGGTTGATCGGGACGGAGTCGGCGACGAGGATCCGCTTCACCATCACGCCGCCCTCCGCCGTCTGCTTCGTGACCAGCCGCCGGTTGAGCATCTCGCCGGCCGCCCACTTCGCCTTCGACTTGCTGGAAGCAGAAAGAAGGAGTAGAAGAGATGCAAGAGAAAGAACTTACTCGTTTGTGATGTGGACGCCGCCCAGATCCTTCGGCCCGCCGACGAAGCGGCCCTTTCCGCGGCCGCCGGCTTGGATTTGCGCCTTCACCGCGTACTCCTCGTAGTCTGAACAAATGGAAGGAATGACAGAAAAAGAAAAGAGGACTCACCATGCTTGCCGAATTGTTCGTCGGCCGTCCGCTCGGCGTCCACGACGAAGAACTTCTGGACGGTGCAGCCGTTTTGCCGCAGGAGGTCCTTCGCTTGGTACTCCTGCAGACTCAACGCCCGCCGGCCGCAAACCCGCAGGCACTGGCGGCCGAGTTGGACTCCAAACTGTGCGCAACATCGGTGGAGGATCAACGGAGGAGGGCGATCAGCTTCGGGAGGAACCCAAGGATTCCGATCAGAAGAACGGAATTTCCGCTGATCGATCTCGAACACTGCAGACGGGCTTTCCGTCAGCTGAACGCCGCTTCGTTCTGCCCGGAATCACCGAGGTGCAGCAAACGGAAGTGGATCGAAGCCCGCTCGTTGTTGCAATGCCGTTGGCCGTCTGCAGCAAGGCCGGCTTCCAGAGCCTGAACCCGCAGACGTTCGGGCAGGACGCGAACCACGCGCTCTTCTTCGACCGCCTCAAATACCACCAGCTGACCGGCCGCTTCTGCGACGTGACGATCTCCGTCGAGTCCACGAACTTCCGCGCCCACCGAGTGGTCTTTGGCGTCGGTCAGCCCGTACTTCGACTCCCTCCTCCGCTACAACCGAATCGTCAAGGAGAAGGTCGGTGGCTTGCTTCCCTTCCTTTCAATTATTTCTTGGTTGTTCAGATTTGTTTGCGCTACGGGAATGTCGCCGCTTTTGAGGCGCTCCTCAACTTCATGTACAGCGGGCAGATCACGATCGATCGCTCGAACGTGCTCGATTTGTTCAAGTACGCCAACGAACTAATGGTGAGCTGCTCTCCTTCTGTTCTTTTAATTTCCCCTTTCCGTGTTCAGATCATCCGACTAAAAGCGTACTGCGTGGACTACCTGCAACGCTTCCTGGACACCGCCAACTGCGTGGCGGTCAAGAACCTCTCGGAGAAGTACGAGATCCCCAAGCTGGCGACCAAGGCGACCAACTTCTTCGAAGAGAACCTGAACGCCGTGCTCGAAGAGACCGGACGTGTTGGAGTGGAACGAGACCGAACTCTTCGACACGATCAGCAAATACGAGGAGGCGCAGTCCATTCAGCCCAACACCTACTTCAGGTGACTTACCTTCCATTCATTCGCTTTCCATCTGATCGCTTGCTTGCAGCCTGATCATCCGCTGGACGAACCACAAGGCGGAGCAGCGGGAGCGCTTCTTCGAGTCGCTCTTCAAGAACATGGTCGCCGTGAGCGAGCTGAACATCGAGAAGGTGGAGCAGATGCTCGACTTCAATCCCTTCTTCCGGCAGAACGAGCGCTGCTTCTTCCTCGTGCTCAACGAACTGTGAGTGCCCTCATTCCATTCTTTCCATCGATGATTGTCGCTTGCAGACGGGCCAACAACAAGCTGAATCCAAAGTACGAGCACGACTACGCCCTCCTGCACGAGAAGTTCGGCAGTCGACCGGAAGACCTGCTGGAAGACGAGGCGGCCAACTCGTCCGAAGAGAACAGCCTGATGGAGGACTTGGAGAACGAAGAGTTCGTCCCACTCGCCCACTTCTTCTCTTCATTCCTTTCGTTCAGCAACCCGCCGGCTTCCGATCGCCCGACCGACGGCGAAGAGCGGCCCTCGCTGAAGCTGAAGATCAGCTTGAAGGCGGGAGCAATCGATGGTGAGTGCCCGCTTTCTCTTCGTTTGATCGCCGTTGCTTGCAGCCGACAAACTCCGCTCGTTGGCCAAAGAGAAGCGTCGTCGTGGCCGTCCGCGTCGCCAACCGCAAGTCGAGATGCCGGCAGACGACGAGACGGAGGATCGATTCTACAATTTCGACGAGACTTCGGAAACTGCCGTTCGTTTCTCCATTTGCTTTCAAATCAATCGATTGACGCTTGCAGACGTTCGATGAAGCGGACGATTTGAATCCGGACGACGTGGACGAGGGGAGGACGACGAAGGGCGGATGAACCGGCCGATCAGGTGCGTCCATTCGTGTTCTTTACATCGTTCCAACCCCTCCTTGTTGCAGGTGGAGTTGAGCTGCGAGCACTGCCCGTACACGAACCGATCGGCGGCCCGCATGAAGCGCCACGCGATCGCCGCCCACTCGAAGAACGTCCTCTACGTCTGCAACATTTGCGCGTTTGAATGCAAGTGGAATCGTCCTCTTCTACGAGCACATGCGCGAGCACTTTCCGGTTCGTTCCACTCGGCTTTCCGATTCATGAATTCGATTTGTGTTCAGGGACCTCCCTTCAAGTGCGACTCGTGCGAGTATGTCGTGGATCGAATGCACGTCCTCCTCTTCGCATCGCCTCGTCCACTGTGAGTTCCCTTCCTTCTTTTCTCTCATTTGAATCGTGTGTTCAGCGACAGAGAAGCCGTACAAGTGCACCAGCTTCCGGTTGTTCCTTCCAAACGCGCACAAAATCCAACCTCATCGTCCATCACCGCGTGCACACCGGCGAGCGGCCGTAAGCGATCGACCGAAGGCATTCCACTGAATCGTTCGTTTAGATGGAAGTGCACCGACTGCGACAAGTCGTTTGCCATCAAATCGACCCTCACCCAACACAAGGCCGCTCATTTGGAGTTGCGGTAAGCGAGATGAGCAACTCTTTTGACTGTTTCTTTGCGTTTAGTCCCTACGTTTGTGATCGCTGTGAATTCTCGACGAAGTACCAATCTCACCTCGTCTCCCATCGCCGCATCCACAACGGCGACCTCTTCCGCTGCCAGGAGCCCGGCTGCGACTACTCGTCGCCCAAGAAGAGCCAACTGGCCGCCCACCTCCGAACTCACTTGGCCGTTCGCCCTCACGCGTGCACCACGTGCAATCGAACGTTCATCGAACGCTCTCCACTTGGTGCGGCACGAGAGGATTCATTTGACGTGAGTTCTCTTCGATTTCGATCGGAAGTGATCATCCTGCGCGTTCAGGGACCGACCGTTCAAATGTGCGTCACGCCGAGTGCCAGTACTCGTCCTCTCGGCGGGACAAACTAAAGGAGCACATCCTCAAGCACCACAACACGAAGACCAGCTCCAAACACTACCGCCACAACAACCGGCGAGCACGCGAGTTGGCCGAGCTGACCGCCAAGGCGAAGGTGAGTGGAAGATGGCCAGTGAAGAAATGCATTTCGATTCGCTTGCAGCAACTCCCGCCACCGGCCAACCGCGAGAACACGTTCCGGCCGATCCGCGCCGCCGAGAACTTCGAGCCGCACGGCGCCCAGCGCCCGCAGAGCGAGAACGCGCCCTACGAATTCAACCTGGCGGCCGAGTGCCCGCCCCAACAGCAGCAGCCGGCAGTCCACGGGATCCAGCGGCAGCACTCCGCGCCCATCGACGTCGCCATGCAGTTGGGGCCGCCGATCGTCCAGCAGCCGCCCGCCCACCGCCCCCCGCCGGCCCTCCACCTGCAGCACCACTCGGCGTTCGACCTCCTGCCGCAGCAGTCCTCGAGCAACCTCAACCGGCCGCACACGGTCATCGACGCCCGCCAGAACACGTTCATTCCGATCGGCTACGCACCGCCCGGCTCCGCCGTGCCGAACCTCGGCGGCGGCATGTACGAGTCGATGATGAGCGGCGACCCCAACCAGGGCGTCCCGCCCGCCCAAATGGCCGATGCAAGTGCCCACCATCAGTACGTGCTCCAGAACACGATCCCCGAGGAGGAGATGGGCGCCTACGACGAGCAGATGGACGGCGGCGTGGACGACTTCGAGCCCGAACTCGCCGCCGCCTCCCTCGTCCAGCAGCACCACCTCTCGATGGACGCCGGCGGGAACCTCCAGCAGCCGGGCGAGAACCCCCGTCCGATGTCCCTCCCGCCCTACGGCAACCCCCAGCAGGCGCCCATGCAGCCGATGTACCAGCAACAGCAGAACGCGTGGTGGGGTTGATCTTCTCTCATTATTTGTACATCGCTATTGATTGCTTCCACTAATAAACAGTCTTCTCATTGTCTGAATTGTGACTTTATTAAACGATTAATCGCTGTACAACACGCGGGAGGCGGACAGTAAAACTCTGCGGAAACCAAACGGGATTCGGCAGCATCAAAAGAAGTAGGCGGAAGAGACCATCAGGAGTGAGTTTCGTGAGAAGAAAGCAAAAGGAAGAAGGCGGAACCCGTCTGGTGGCGATGCGAAAATGTGACACTCGTCCGGGGATATGCGAGTCGGGATGGCGGACACAAGAAAGAGAGCGAGAGAACCATGAGAAGAGTGGAGGCCTATTGGAGGGTTGCGTAGACGTGGTCGGGCTCGCTGGGCGTCAGCGAGCAGCGGGCGGCCTCCTGCAGCCGCTCGCCCAGCCGCAGCTTGAGGGCCATCGGGTCGTCGTCGAGCATCTCGCTCAGTCGGAGGATGTTCGCCTTGGACCACTGGAGGAGTTCGGTGGTCGCCAGGTGGGCGCTCATGCCGGCCGTCTGAAAGCAGAGGAAGTCACTCGAAGCAATCGAAGAAGGAAACGAACCGAAAGCGAGCGGATGTACTCGAAGAACTTCTCGTCGTCCACGGGCGGGTGCTGCCTGCGCGCGAACATGCGGCCGGCAACGGGGCGGTAGCGGGCGATGTCCTTCGCGAAGAGCAGCTTGGAGGAGGGCGAGTCCTTGCCGAGCGGCAGGTCCGACCGGCTGAACGCGTCGACCATCGTCTGCCCCACGACCGTCAGCGAGGCGTCGACCGACGGCTGCCGTTGGACGTCGAACAGACAGTCGGGGTTGTGCAGAAGTTGCATCCAAAAGCGGAGGACGTACGCGTTCGTCTTCCACGCGTGCACAATGTCCGGGTCCGTGATCTGAACACAACTCTCATGCACAACAGAAGAGTGAACGGGAACTCACGTTGTTCCTCGCGGCCTCCTGATCCAAAAAGTCCAGCACGTACTTGAGGACCAACGGAATTTCGTTCGAGTTGGCCGACGAGAGCGTGATTGCATCGAAGAACTCGTTGATGTACTCCTGGACCGTCCCTTTGCACATCACGAAGACCGAGTGAGGAAGACCTCCGGGATGTTCTTCGTCACTCCGCCCTCCTCCACGAACAGGTGTTGCTGCGAGTTGTGGCGCTTGAGGACGTGCTGCTGCTTTCGATTCCGCTTGTCCAACGACAGCAGGGCGGTCGTGTGTTTCTGGAGCGAGTGGAAGGCGCCGTTCTGTGGGGGCACCAGGTGGTAGTAGTGGACGGCGTTCGGGTGGTTGGGCGGCAGCGGCGGGACGGCCGGGTGGCAGGAGGCGAGCGGCGAAATCGGGCAGCCGTTCGAGTCGATCAGATGCGTGGAGCTCCAGGCGGAGCAGGTGGTGTCGCTCGAGCCGCCTGCAAACACTCCGAATGAAGAGAAGAGAGCTCCTTTCAACTGACCGGATTCGCTGCGGAACGTGAACGAGTGCTGCCCTCGCTGCTGCATCGTGAGGACGGAGTTCGTTTGGAGGCCGTAGGACCGAATGGTGTGCAGCTTCTTCAAGCCCTTGGAGTTGGGGCTGGTCGTCGTCCAGCAGCAGGATGTTGCCTCGTCGCGGGCACCTCCACTCTGCAAACGCAAGCAATCATTTATTCCCTTTCAATCCAACGGAAACGAACCCAAATCGAACTGGTCGACGGTCATCCGCTTCGAGAAGGGGATGTTGCGGTAGAGGACGTCGAGCAGCTTCGCCTTTCACTTGCGAAATCGTGTCACATTCGAGGACCCGCAGCGAGACGGGCGCCTGATCGAAGCCGGCCACCGGCAGGACCATGAGGACGACGGGCGCGCACTCCACCGACTCGCGCAGCAACTTCTGTTCGGAGAGGGTGTAGCGAGCACAGCCCGTGCACGCGTCCTGCGGGCCCTTCTCCGACTGATATTTGAGGGCTTTGAAGAGAAGGAAGAAGTGGCGGGCGGGTCCGCTCGGCTCCATCAGGGCGGGGTGCATCGCGAGCGACATCCACTGCTGGAAGAGCTTCTCGACCAGCGAGTCCGAGCGGCGGAAGAGCAGCGCCGCCCCGCTCCTCGTTTGAGCGAGCGATTGGATGTGGGCGGCGAGCAGCGAGAAGACAACTTCCGTGCAGTAGCCCATGTCTTTCGAGAGGGCGGTGATCAGCAGCGAGGAGAGGGTGGAGCGCTCGGCCGCGCTGATCGCCGCGTTCGACTCGACCATCCGCACCAGCACGAACACGAACTGGCGGCAGAAGAGCAGCGATTCGAATTGGATGATCGCCATCGGCAGCCGCCTGGAATCCGACGAATAATCGAAAGCTTCCAGTCAAAGGAAGACTCACGTCGTGCCGTAAAGGCCCGTGGTTCCGTAGCCGTTCAGGATCGAAGCGTCCAACGAGTCGCGGAAGAGCAGCCGGTTCACGAACTCCGCCCGGTCGTGCAGCGGGACGAGGTCGTCCATCGAGGCGCTGAGGTCGGTCATCATGTCCGTTTGGAGCTCCGAGAAGGCTTCCCGGCACTCATTGCGCACGTTGTATTCCATCTGCTCCATCTGCTGCTGGATTCGCTTGTAGTCCCGCTCGTGTTCGGTGGAGCGCCGTTGCCAGAGGCAGTAGAGGAGGAGGCAGGCGGCGCCCAGGAAGCCGACCACGAAGATGGCGGCGATCAGGAAGCGGAGAAGATTCGTTCGAACGAAGGCGGAAGATTGGATGTTGGCCGCGTCCGCGAACTCCAGCGGCCCGATCTCCGCCCGCACGCCGCCCAACCGAACGACCACGAGCGCTCGGCCGTCTTTCAGCTCGCGCCCGAAGTCGTCGGTGGCCGTCCGGGCACCTCGTCGGGCGTTCGGCAGACGAGTTGGTGCGGCTCCAGCACGATCACCGGGCAGGGCGACGTGCCGATTGTGATCTGCAAGAGGAGAATGAAAGCCGTGCTCGATTGCAGTCCTCACTCACGTTGTACTCGGTGGGCGTGGCGGCCATCTCCAGCTTCTTCCCTTCGATCACGAGCGGTTGGCCCAACGAAAGGGTGCGCACTCCGTTGAAGGGCTTGAACTGCGGGTCGGGCACGACGGTCATTTGGAGGCGACGGCCGAGATTCCGCACGTCTTTCGCCTCGCCCATCGCGAACCCGACGGGAAAGCGATTGAAGGCGGCGTTGTGGCGGTTGGCGCCGGCCGCCGACAACGACGAGCGGACGAGTCGCGGCGACTCGCAGCGCATTTGAGTCGCGTTCACGACCTCGCACCGCCCCGCCTCGGAGATCAAAGCGGCCTCCGGCTCGACGTCGGAGAGCAGGAACACGCGGGCGTCGAGGACCGAGTCGAGATTCGTTCCCTGCAATTCGATCGGACTCATTCCACTTCCAATCAAACAGAGCACTCACCTCGACGACCAAAAGGCGGCCGCCGCTCTCGATGCTCACGAGCGGGTTGATCGTCTCGATGGTGGGATCGGCACGGAACTCGAACGGAGTGTTCAGCACGCGAATCGTGTCGTCGATTTGGAGGCGAATCGCCCGAACGGAGCGCGGAAGGACGGACGGCAACGTGCGGCATTTGAGTTCGTTCGGCCGCCGGCGGGGTTCTTCGAGCACTTCGCACTTCTGCTCGTCCAACCAGACGGAGACGTTCGCGCCGACGTCCAGGTTCTCGCCGCTCAAGGTCAGCACCGTGCCGCCGCTCTGCGGGCCGAACTGCGGGAAGACGGAGCGGAGGAGCGGCTCGCGGAAGTGGAAGTGATCGTTCGACTCGACCACCCGCTGCCCCGACTGCCCGATCGTGATGCGGACGGGGCCCGCGCCCGCTCCGGCCTCCAGAATGCAGCCGATGCGGACGGAGACCTCGTAGTCGACCACGCGGCACTTGGCGCCCGCCACGACCACCCGATCGCGGACGTCTTTGAGTCGAGAGCCCAAATCGCGGCCGCGGATTTCGACCAACGTTCCGCCTTCCAGCGGTCCCGACTTTCGGCTCGAACTGAACAGGAAAAGAATGAACTGGGATCGAACAGGAGCCTACCGATTGGATGACGGGCTCCGTGCAGACGGCCTCGGATCGCGGTCGGTGGGAGCGCGGCGGGCAGCGCTCGTGAAAGCGACACGAACCGCCGCACCAGGAGCAATGGAAGTGCGGCTCCAAGCCGATGCACGTCGAGCAATCGGCCGCCATCGCTTCGCATTTGTACACGGAGACCTGCAGCGAATAGAAGTGATTGAATGAGAAGAAGTCGAACTCACGGCCACTCGATCGATCAACTCGGAGTCCTGCAGCAGCTCCAGCGAGAAGTTCGTGTTCGGGACGTCTGGCCGCTCGTAGTGGAAGGCCGCCGAATCGCATTGAATGCGGGAATCCGAGATGAAGCGAGCCGGAACGACGTGCTGGCCGGCGGCCGTCGGGAACGCCGACGCCTCGCCGATTCGACACTCCAGTTTGCCGGCGGCGGTCGCCTCCAGGTTGGCCACTTGGAACGAAAGAGAGGCGTTCGTCCCGTCGGCCACTCGAAGCGGGGCCGCGGCAGCGACTTCGATCCGCGCGCACTCCCGATCGGCGGTCGCCAGCGGCGAGTTGCCGCACGTTTGGCTCGTCGACAAGCAGCGCCGTTCGGTCGGGCACCAGCCGCACGGCCACGTGGACGCCGCGCACTTGGAGCAACTGAAAGAAGTCGATTGATCAAATGAACGAGTGGGCCGGACCCACATCGTGTGCACTCCGCAGTCGTAGAACGTGAAGTTCTGGGCGACGAGGTCGTAGCGCGAGGAGGACGGGCGAACGGCCAGCGGAACGACCGCCGAGTCGCGTTGGGCGGCCAGCTGCGGTCGCTGGTCGGGCAGCTCGCAGCGAATTCCGTCGGCCGTCCACTTCGCCTCCGACTTGAAGGCTCCGAAGTAGCATTCGTAGGGCTGAAAACGAAGGAGGAATGAGCAGAATGATCGAGAGAAGCCACTCACCTTTGATGCCTCCGGCTGCGGGAGGTTCTCTACGCGGAACGAAGACCGACTCGTCGCTTGCGGCGAGCGAGAGGTTGGCGGGCGAAAGCGGCCCCACCGAACGGGGGCATTGGCGAACGACCGGCGATTCGCACGCGATCTGGGCCGTGCATTTGCCTTGGGACAGGCAGAAGCCGCAGAGCGGGTCCTTCGACGCCACGCAACGATCGCAGTCCGCCTTGGCCGGGCACACGGACACGCGGTAGGCGAGAACCTGAAAGAGAAGGAATGAGTTCCTATGTTGTTACATGTGTTGAGTTGCCCGTACGCGAATTTTTGTGCATTTTTCGCTCCTTTCCCGCATTTTGCTGCTTGTTTGTGGCCGCCGCTCGTCGGCCGGCCGGTCGGCGAACTCCAAAGCGGGCGGCTCGTCGTGTGAACTCCGTCCGGCCGACTGATAACTCGCGATCGACGGCGAAAGCAAAAGGCCGCCTGCGAACAAACAGCCGATCGAGCGGCCGCTTCGCGCAGCGGGGATTTTCGTTTAATTTACGACACCCACCGACCGCAAACAGCCGTGGAGTGATCGACTTCGGGTGCTGCTTCCTTGACTTGTTTGTCGTGTAGAGCAATCCCTTAATATCCTGCACTGCCTGGCCGGTGGATCCGTTCGGAAGTTCGATTGGAATTCGTCGCCGCTTCGACGTTCCCCGCTGCGTGTCCCCGTGGACGTGTTGATAAGACGGCGGGGCAATGCGGAGGTCCGCGGCGTTTACGACCGACCGCTTCAGATTTATTGCCGCTTCCATTCGGGCCGCCCGCCCGTCCGCCGTTGATCTCCGCACGTGAATTGCGGAGGGCGGCGGCGGCGGCGGCGCCAAAGGAGCCCACTTGTCTTTCGCTCCGAAAACATTTCCGTAGAACAGAACGTCCACAATTCGAATCGAGTGCGGAATGAGGCTCGTTTCTCTCCCGAAGTGTGCGGCTTACGGTCCCCTCAATTGATCTTCAACCCCCTTTCCGGTCGTGTGTGGCGGTCGAAACTCTTGACTTTGCGCTCGATCCGAAACTTTCGTAACGAACCTAATCCCCCGCAACGATTTCCTCTCACTTTCGCTGGACGGCGAGCACTCGGAAGTGCGCGAAGATCTCCAGAAAGCGGGCAGGTCCTTGAATTTTCGTCGGGATCGAGCGGAAACGCGCGCCCTAATGGACGACGGGCGGGCGGGCGGATCGTCCGGCAGTCCGGCCGCCTAATGGAGGACCGAAAACATCCGCCGAATTGCGGGAAGACGGACGGGCGCGCAAGACGGCGGATAAACCATTAACGCCCGCCCTGGACGAGTGGCGGGTGGGGGATTTGGTGCGCGAATTCACACGCCGCAAATCCGCCCGTCCAATCGGAAAGCCGCCGGCCACCAGGCGGGCGGGGGAGCATAATTTATTTATTCTGCTCCGAGGTCCCAATTAATTCGAGGCCATTGCGCGCGTGTCCACCTGCCGACCGGCCGCCCGCCTAAACGGCCGCATGTTTCCGCCAAAGGAAATTAGCCCGAATTACACCCGCCCGGAACAAACAATGCGGGTTTGAATCGAAAGCACGAACGATAAACATCCGCCTTCGCACTTTGGACGGCAGGCGTCGAGTATTCAATTTCTTGGCGAATTAATCCCCCCGTTTTCAGTCGACTCGCAGTCGCCTGCTTCCAATTGGGCAACCGGCTCGAATTCGAGTGCAAAACGTAAACATTCGCGTGTTTAATCGTCGTAAAAGTCGAGCCCGCGGGCACAAAGCGACCGTTGCGGTTCGAATTTCTGCGGCGGAGACGCCGCCACAAGCGTCGACGTACAAACATGTACGGGCAATCCCGCGCGCATGTAACATTCGGTCCGAATGCCTGCTGTTTGCCCAACGGACCGCTTTGTTCGGCTGTTTGCTTGACCCGCAAAGCCGCCCGTTTAATGCCCGCATATTCGATTAGATGCGCGGAGTACCGTAGAGAGCAGCAAACACTCACTCACCTCATTTACATTCGTCACGAGGAACTGCTCGTCGTCCACGAACTGCAGCTTCTCCACCGCGTCGGGACCCGTCACGAAGTCGTCGTACTGCTCGAGGCGTTTGTTGTGATCGCCGAGGAGTTCCAGCTGCAATCAGGCGATTGAATGAGGGTTGATTGGTGGGTCGCTCTGCTTTGCGTTCGTTCTTTCCGCTCGCTTTCCTGCACGGCCGTTTACCGCATTCGGTTAATTGGCACCTCGCCGATCGCCCGCATTTCCACCGGGTTCGCGAGCGTCTAATCCTCTCGCCCGCCCGTCCCCACACTCCCGGCCGCAATCCAATCCGGCCGGGTGTAAGCGGCGCCCATCGAATTCGATCCCACGGGGTCCAATTACCTTCCCGAATCACCTGCCACCCCGGCGGACTAACCGCAAGCAACTCGAAGGGAGCAGAGTGCGGGAAACTGGTGTTTGGGAGACTTCCGGAAGCGATCGACGTGAATCGAAAGCGATGATCGATTGAGCTCCTCGATCACAATCGATCAATCATTTCCCGTCACTCCCCCCGTCGGATTATGAAGGAGTGCTAAAAGAGTCGACGGTTTCCTTTGAGTAATTTGACCCAAATAAACGAAATAATCGACCGTAATCCCTTTTAGTCAACCGAATACGCGGATTGTTTTCGGATTGCGCGGATTCTCCCAACGAATTTCGGTGCCGTTCGCCTTCAGCGCCTGCCCGTCCGGCTGCCCGACCGTCTTTGTGGCCGTAAATCAGCCGGACACCTCCCGCCCGCCCGCCCGCCCGCTCGGCCGGCCGGCGCGGATGTCCATTCGGACGACCGGCCGGCTTTAAATCAACGCTTAAACAAACGCGTCCGAAGGTCAAAAATGCGGGCAACAAGTGCGGGCGTGATCGATGGCCGTCGCCCGCCCCTCCCCTTGATCGATGAAGTGGTGGAACGAACAAAAGCGAGAATCTTTCGTCGGGATTCGAACGAACCTGCAGGATCTCGCCCTTCGCCGTCCCGACCACCACGAGCGAGTGTGCCGTGGACGTTCCGGCCGGCGACGGCGGTCAGCACGCGGCCGGCGTAGTGGGCGGCCGCCATTTCCGACGCCTCGATCGTTCCGCCGACGCCCAGCAGGCACGTGTCCTCCGAGAGGGCGAGGCGGGATTTCTGAAAGCAGAAGACGGTTGATTGAAGTGTGCTGATCATTGCTCGTTGTTTCTGTTCGAGAGTTCTTGTTCGTTGTTGTGGGTTAAAACCGCAGAGTTTGGAGAACAAAAGGCGCGCGTGGCGGCGCGGATGATGGCGGCCAATTGCGGGCGATAAAACGAGCACGAAGGGCGGCCATTCGCGTTCCCGCCGCCCGCAAACAGCTGCCCGGAACAAAAGAAGAAACCAGAGCATAAATTGGGCCAATTTGCGCACTCCTCCCCGCTCTTCTTTGTTCCCCCTCGCCGGGGATCGGAGGTCGCGGGTTTTGTAACAGGTGCACTCCTTCTCTTCGGCCAACTTCCGCTCGCTTTTCGGCAGAGGAAACACACGGGGGAGAATGCCCTAATCGAATGAAACTCACGTTCAAGCACTTGGAGTCGCGGCCGATGTGCGGCAGCCCGATGGAGTCCGTGCCGCCCCAGCAGCGGTCGATGTTGTACCAAAAGGTGAGGCGGATCTTCGGCAACGCGAACACGCAAACCGCCGAATTGCGGCCGGCGGCGTCGTTGAAGACGGCGAGCAGGTCGCCGCCCACCCGCTTCAGGTCGCGCAGCACGTTGTAGTTCGTGTTGTCCTCCCCGCGACACTGCAGTTCGATTTCCGAGTAGGAGATGAATCTGCAATCCAATCGAGTACTCGTGCCCCTTCTTTCCAGGCTTCTTCTTGTTTGCTTTCGTCCGTTTCGATTGAATTCGGGCGGCCGAACGCCCGCGCGCTCGAAGCAAAACAAAAGTTGCGCAACGTCGCGCTTTCCGTTCGCCCGCGCGGCCCGTCGGGATCTTGGCGGCGTCTTAATGATGTTTTGCGGACTGCCCGTTCGGCACTCACTCTCGCTCGCTCATTCCGCTCGTTCGGTTCGGTCCGCCGAGTGACCTCAACGACCACGATCCCCCCGAATCGGCCGGGATTACACGCGACCGAACGAGCGAGCGAGCGGAAAACGGACGGGCGGGAGTCATTTCGGCCCGCTTATCTCTCGGCGCCCATCGCGTTGCGCAACGCCCGCAATCATTTGGCGAAAGAAAGAACTCACTTGTCGTCGTTGCGGCAGACGCGAATCAACTTCGAGACTAGCGGATTCGTGTGACTCGTGCCCTTGAGGTCGCGGTTCTGGACGGCCGCCCAGTAGACGTAATGCTCGTCGTGGAAGGTGGAGACGTAGCGAACGCGGAAGCGCGAGCGGTACTCCGCCCGCACGACCACCGCGCCCTCGCCGTCGATGGAGCCCGCGTTCAGCGGCAGCAGCGAGGGCAGCGAGCGAGTTGCGACGGCCGGAAAGGCCTCGCGGTACGGCGAGTCCACGCCCTGGCTGGCGGCCACGTAGAGGTTCTCCTCGCCGTGCGGCTCTTCGGCAAACCACGAGGCGACGGTCGACGCGTCTGGCGAGTTCGCGACCACCGGCACCGTCGAGGGCCCGTCGTCCGCCACAACGCGCAGGCTCGAGGGCTCTCGCCATTCACACGACCCCTGCCGAACGGAGCCGCAGACGAGCAGCCGGTCGGTGCGGGGGAACAACTCGAGGATTTTGTTCACGTTGTCCGTCTCGCGGATGGACTCCTTCGAGCCGATGCACGTCGCCAGGTCGGGGCTGCATTGCGGCGAGTCGGGCGTGGGGCCTGAACGAACGGAATGCCCTGGAGTTTGGGGAACTCTTCACTCACCGGTGGACGTTTGGGCGACCACGTTCAGGTCGGTGGAGTTGAGGCGGAAGATCGCGTTCACGGCGGCCACGTAAATCTGAACAATTCGATTGATTCCGTTTCTCTTGGGGTTGCTGCTCACTTGATTGTTGGCAATCAGGAGGTTGTTGATGGGCGTTTTGGATCGAAATCCGCTGATAAGCTTCGCGTTCGCATCGACACGGCCGATCAACAGGAGGAGGGCGAGGAAGAAAGAGATGATTGGGGCGGATGATCGCCGTCTTTTGCGGGGATCCCACGCGAGATGCATTTGGGCATCTCCCGTCCGGCAGCGAGCTGAACGAACCCCAAGGGATGAGTGGGCGATTAGCAATCGGAGGTCACGATCACCCGCGAACACGATTCTTGACGCGACGCGAACACCCGAATTCTTCCGCAATTTCCGCCCGTCAATCAGCGCGCACACGACGACGATGAGGAGGATCGAAGTGACAAGCGGGCGACCGATCGAGCGACGAGATAAACGCGAGCTGGATCCATTGCAAAAGGAGTGTAATCACGAAAGGAATGAGTGCAATGAAAGGAGGCAAAATAGGCGTCGAATTCGCCCATTGCATTGGAGCAAATGGCCGCCTTCTCGCCGCCCTCCTGCGAGATCATCCGCTCGCCCGCCCGTCCACTCCGCCCGCTCCGCCCAGCCGGCGGCGGCGGCGAGTGGAAGTGGGCGGAGTCGCGAGAAGGCGGGCGGGCGGCGCCCCGTCAAATGGGCGAATTGAACGCCGCAATTCGAGGATTACGCGCGGAAACAGAAAGGAAAGGAATAGATTACAAGCAGGAACAAAGAAACACGTGCAGAACAAGAAGAAACGAACGAACGAAGCGGCCAAAGGTCGCCCAGAAACCCGCCGGCCGTTCCATGAGCGGAAATTCAATCCGGCCGATCGTCCATCAAACGAAACGTGCGCAAACCGAATGGACTCCCGGCTTGCCGCCCATTTGTTTTACGAGCGGCCGGTCAGTCGGCAAGACAACCGAGGAGGAGGAGGGGGCGAGGAGTGGGCGGCCGGTCGTCTTGGAAATTCGACCGAAACGACGAGAAGATCCGGTAAGCGTCTTCTTTCCGCAGGCGACTTGAAACAATAAGAAGCAGAAGAAAGCGGGGAATTCCGTTGGACTTCGAGGAAATGGAGGGATCTCTCGAATGGCCCCCCTCCGAATGCCCGAATTGTTGATGAGAGCGCGGAAAAAGGACTGCTGACTGGGCGAGTGAGTCCAATTAATTTCTTTCGGTTTCTCACTCCTTTCCGGTCGGCCGACATTCGATGCCGCCGGGCCGCCCAATTAATCTCGACCGAAAAACAATCCAATGGCCGCATTTGCAATTCGAGAGGATCCAAACGGCCACCCGCCGGCGACTCCTCGGATTCCGCCGATTATTGATGGCCGGCCGAAGTCACGAGACGCGTGTGGATTCCGCTTTCTCTGCATCGCTAATGAGCGCGGCGGGCCGATGCAAACGATGAGCGGCGGCAACTCGCCGCTTTGGGCACATGAGTGGACACCCCCTTTGGTTCCAACGGAACAAAGCGGAAGCGACGCGAAACTCGATCGATCGCCCGCGTCCACCCGCCGGACATCTGCCGATCGAACGAGCGTAAAGAAATGGCAACGCGGAAGCCACAGGAAGGTCTCAAAGGCCAATAAAAGGCGGCGGACACGTGCGATCAAATCGGAAAGCAGCATGATTCACTCCTCTCAGTCACGAACAAGCAAAAAGATGAAGAGCAACGGTTGATTACGAGCCAGAATCCGCCTGCTGTCTTCCTTCCACCCACTCGCAAGTGCGCGTTTCTCCCGCCCCGTTCGGGCGGCCGACTGACCGATCGGCGGACAAGCGGGAGGCTCCGCCCACTTCTTTCGCCCGTCAAACGGTCGGGCAGGTTGTGAACATGCCGCTTATCAAACAAGACGGAAGGAGGAGATTAGATATTCGGGCAAGAGGTCGTGGATTGAATAACCGAACGAGTCGAATCGAAATCATTCGAAACGGATTCAATACGCGCCCGACGGAAGGCAGATGCTCGCCGAAATGTCGACCACATTCAGCGCTCAAGAAATCCAACACCGAGCGGATGAACTCGTCATCAATCGGACGGGTGGATTAAACCCCAAATTTCGATCAAAACCGACTCCCGCCTGCTGCCCCGATCGGCCGCCGGCTGGTCGGCAGCCGAAAGGCCAATTGTTTTCCTTCCAGCCGGACAACTCGATTAGCCAAAGGTCACTTGTTCTCCCCCCTCATCAAACAAAACAAACGGCTCCGGCCAAACGTAAAAATGGCTGCTTTTGATCACCACTTTGCGATTTGACGATCGCCGGCAGCCAAAAGCCGGGAGTGTTTATGGCCGCCTGTTTTGAAGTGAGGCGACGAACGGGAACGAGGCACGTGCGGGGATTTTACGAACTTCCGTAAAACAAACAAACGGTCGGATGATCAGAAAGAAGCACCGTTGAAGCGGATAAGAGGACAGTTTCGAATGGAGAATCACGACTCGCAACGAGCGAGGAAAGTGGGTCCAATTAATCGAGGCCCCCGATCCGAACGGCTGTGCTCATCGGAGCATGAGGAGCAGCGACCTTTAGCCCCCGCAAACAAGAGCGAAATTGGGACCTCCGAACCGCGCACGTAATTCGCTTACAATTAGGCCGAATGCGAGCAGAAGCTCGCCCAGAATCAATGGAAGAAGTTTAAGAATTCGTATGATCCTCGGGAGAAAAGCGGGAGGTTTCTTCCGCGCACTTGCGGAAAACGTGCGAATTGTTGCGTAAACGAAGGCGGCGGGCGGGAGGATTCTTTTGTCCAGACGGCGGTGCGCGATTTTCGTGGGAATCTCGACCGCATTCGGGGAGACTTCCTCCTAATTGAAGACCGAACTTCCCGCCCGCCCGCCCGCCCGCTCGTCTTTCGGGAGTCACGAATTGCGTGCGATGGGCGACGAGAAGTCGATTATTGGGGGAAGAAAAGCGATCTCCACGAGTGCGTGGGGCGGCGGTAAAAGGTCGTTTAAACACAAAGAAGCTCCAAACAATGCGGGTGTTTCCTGCGCCGGTCACTCGCCGCCTGCGGACTCCCCGTAATGGACACGCCGCCTCGGCCGTGCGGTCAGTCAGTCGGCGGCTATTTGGGGACGACGGCGGTAATCCAATTCATTTCCGGGCCGCTTTTTTTCAAAAGTTTTTCCCGCAGATCGGATTACACACCGCGGCCCGGGGAGCAGGAAGAAGAAACGGAATGGACGCCGAGCTTCGTGTTGGCAGAAGCGAGACTAACCGAATTATCCCAAAAAAAGAGATGCCCCCTCCTTGCCGTGGTCTACTCATTAGGAACGAGGAAGGACTCTCCTACTTTCTCTTCTGACCCGAACGATCAATCGAAAGCAGCGAGCGGGAGAAGTGATGCGCATTGAATTAATTTGTCCCTCGCCCGATCCTCCGCAAGGTCACGTGTGGGAATCCCGACCGAATGCCCCCGAATCACGACCGCGAGGCCACGAATGAGCGCAACAGGCGGGCGGGCGGGCGGATTTCCCTCCCGACCTCCGCCCATTTGAGGTCAACGGGCAGCGCGGGACGAACGTCTCCAAGGCCGCCCAGCTGTTCGATGCAGCGGAATCCACTCGCTCGACGGGCCCGAGAGTGCGCAATCAACGTCGTGCATTAGCGAAGGCCAAGTACACGTGAAGAGCGACGAGATCGCCCCCACTCGCTCGTAAAACGTGGACGAACACGAACGGCCGGCCTCCGAGCGGCAACAGATGGCCGGCCGGCCGCCGAAATTCGAAGAAATTTACGAGCCGTCATTCACTCATCGAACGAATCGACTCGTAAGTCATCTGCCCGCCCGCTGCAGATTTCCAACTTCGCCCAGCGGGAACCCCCGACTGTCATCGCCGTCCGCCCCGATCGTCCACATGTTGTTTTCGAAGCGGAGTGACCGGAGAGAACGCGCGGCATGAACGAAACAAACGGACGGACTGGTGATCGAAGAGAAGGACGCGTTCCCCAATCAAAACACTCGACGAGTGGCGAGTGCCACCGCTTGTCCCCAACCTTCTCCAAAAGTCCTCCACCGACTTCCGATGGCCTCAATCGACTCGAAAGCCCGCGAATGGACACTCGAGCGTCGAAACACAAGCCGCCCCACGAGTCGCGGCGACCGGCGGGCCGAATCGACGTGAAAAGTGGACTCCCGGCCCCACTTTTGATTCCCGAGTGGGCCGATCGGTTGGGCAAACACGCGCCCGGCCGCCTCCCGTTCGCTCCGATCGGCGCCCGTCCAAATGCGGGCGGATTTACGGGAGTTCGGCAAACAGACGGCCGGCGGACGCGAACGGCCACTCGCCAACGGCTATTTGGACAAAAGAAGGCGGAAGTGAGCGAGTGGGCGCAATGACCAACCCAAAGCAAACGAATCCCGACCGTTTGGCTCATTAGCCGAAGAAGACGGCCGACTTCCGCAATTTGCGCCGAACGAGTCGAACGAACGAAAGGGCGCGTTCGGAGCTCAAAACACTCAAAGCGGAGTCCATTCCTCGAAATGCGCAAGGCGACCGACCGCCCGCCCGCAGTTCCTTCGGCATCTGCCCTGATTTACGGCTCGGTTACCCGAAGGCGGCGCGGCATCATGCGCGGGGGCGGGACTGCGGGCGGCGGCGGGCGAACGAGGCTTTCGAGCGGAGAGTTCATTAATTATGATTCCTGATAAGACGGGCGGATTTACGAGCGTACAGTCCGCTCGCCGTAGTCGGGCGAAAGGGGGGCGGCAACAAACAAGGTGGAAAAGAACGAACTCCGCGCAGCTCCCGAACACGCGCCGTCGTGGCTTCGGCGTCGATTATCAAGCGGCGATTGACAGGCAGTAAGGAGCGATAAAACGAACATAAAACGAGAAGAACACGACCCTCGACAGTCGTAGCAGGTGGATGAAAAGAAGGACGCCGTCCAGTTCAAAAATTCAAAACGCCGACGTACATCACCGTAGAGAAAAAGCAATGCTGTGGCCAGGCCAACAAGACGAACAAGATTACAGCGGAGAAGGAAGATCGGTAGCCGATTGCCGGCGTGTGAAAAGCGGATCGCCGCCACCGACCGGAGCCGTCCACAAAACATAAACATTCCGCGTTCTTTTCGCTTCTTTTGGCCGCGCGCCTCCTTCTCGAGTGTGCGCGATCGGCACGCGGCGATCTCGCCGAAAAAAAACGAACGAAAATCGGCGGCCGAAAAGAAAACTCGACGGAGGTCATCGGAGGCCCGTGTCGCGCGGATTAGCGGGACGTCCGTTCACGATGCCGCTTTGCGCGACGCGAGCGGACACCCGTTCAACGCCGAATTTCTTTCGGCAGCGTCGTTAACCGAACGAATACAATGAGGGCCGCGCGGGAAAGCGGAGGCAGACGGCCGTCCAACTTTCGCCGCGCCGTCCTGCCGCTCCGCTCGTCCAGGTGTTCGCCGCCCGCTCGCGCAGCCCATTTCGCGCGGGAAAACAAAGCGGAAAAGCGGGCGCCGATTTGACGACGAGCGCCCCAAAACACCCGCTCGACCTCACGACTTCTTCTTCGTGGATCATCGCCCGCCGAATTACGCAATTCGAAGAGAACTCCCGCCTCCACTCCTTCCTCCGTTCGTGTGACATTCGAAATTGCGCGTTCGGCCGCTTTGATGATCGGAGTCGGGGATTAGCGGAAAAGAAGCCACTTTCACCCCTCTGGCCGCCCGCCCGCCCGCCTTCTGCTCGACGTCAACTCGAATTGCGCGCGGATCTCGACGGACGAAACGAAGCCGCCGGCCGTCGGGCGTGCGCCAATCGAAACGCAAACAGTTTTGATCCGCCGGCGGGCTTTCGGCCATCCGCCCCCCGCCGCCACTCGAATGAAAGCGAAACGGGCGGCTAATCGAGAGGAAAACGGAAGAGCCGAGTCGATTGCGGTAAATCGGAGCACATCAAAAGCAGACGTCATCAGCGGTTGAAAACAAGAAAGTTACTGGAAACGTAGAAATTGGACGATTTTTGAACAGCATTCACGCATTTCTTTGGGATTCGACCTTGTTTTCACCTTTCTTGACTTTGTCGCTTGATAAGAACAAATTCCGACGGTCACTCGTCGTATTTTGCAACGTGGACGAAGGATGTTTGCAAGCGATCTCATGGATTCTTCTCGATCGGTCGCCGTGTTTCCCCCGCTCACTCATAATCTTTCGCCCCGCTCCGTCCTGCTCGCGGGGCGGAGTCCCGACCGTCCGCTCCCACTTGTTTTCGCCCTGCAGAGCGAAAACAAGCGAGACGTAAACAAGCGGGGCGGGCGGGATAAAAGCGGCCTGCAGACGGCAAAAACACCCGCATTTTCCTCCGTTCTGCTCGCCTTTCGCGTTCTTTTGCTGCTTCCTCTTCTGTCGATTGATTTCTCTCGTGTTTGCAGCTCAAGAATGGCGAAACGCTTCGACGGCAAAGTGGTGATCGTGACGGGATCGACGAGCGGCATCGGGCAGGCGGCCGCCTACCGCGTGGCCAGCGAGGGCGCCTCCGTCACGCTGCACGGCCGCAATCCCGAGGGCATGAAGGTGAGTTCTACTCCTGCTTCCATCCACTCTCTCTTCCTGGCTCGCTTCAGGAGACGGTCGAGAAGCTGAAGGAGATGGGCGTGGGCGAGGATCGCATTCAGCAGGTCTTCGGCGACGTCAAGGAGGAAAAGACGCTGCACGAGATCGTGGACAAGACGGTCGAGAAATTCGGCAAAATCGACGTCCTCGTAAGCGATCGAACAGCGAGCATGAATCAAAGGATTGATCCCTCCGCTTTGCAGGTGAACAACGCGGGCAACTCGGCGGAAGAAGCGGGCCTGGACACTGGCGACATCGAATCGATCGACCACATTCTGGACATGAACTTGAAGAGGTCAGTGGACAGAAGGACCTTCAATTGATCCCCTCCTCTTTGCAGCGTGATCAAACTCTCGGCCTACGCCCTGCCGCACCTGGAGAAGACCAAGGGCAACATCGTGAACGTGTCGAGCGTGGACGCGTTCAAGCCCCACCCCGAGGCCATCAACTACTCCGTCTCGAAGGCGGCCCTCGACCACTACACGCGCAACGCGTGCGTCCCGTTCGCGCAGAAGGGCATCCGCATCAACAACCTGAATCCCGGCTACATCCACACGAACATCAAGCCGCGCGCGGGAGTCACGCCCGAAGGACTGCAGAAGGTGAGTGCCCGGAGAAATCAGCCACCCACTCATCCCCTACTGCTTTCAGTTCCACGAGGGGTGGGTCAAGCGGAACGTGCCGCTCAAACGGCCGGGCGAGTCGAAAGAGATGGCCAACATCATCGCCTTCCTCGGCTCGGACGAGGCCTCCTTCATGACCGGCTCGTGCGTCGTGGCCGACGGAGGGCTCATGTGGAACTTCGGAGAACCGCAAGGCCCCAATGAGAAGGCGTGAACAGCCCGCCCCGATCATCTTTCCCCTCTTGTGTCGAATCGACAACCTCTTCTGTATGATTGCTAATCTAAATAAACTCGAGAACAACGAAGAGAGTGGGCAGAAGAGTCGAGATCAACGAACAGGCGAACATGAACCGAAAGCAGAACGAGCGAGTGAAAGTGACCATCCGAAATGCCCGAAAGAATTCTCGGTCGCCCGCCCAAGACAATTCGGGAGTGTGCCGCCGCCCGCCCGCCCGGCGATTCACGCGACGCGGCCGGCCGCAAAGGTCGGCGGGATGGCCGCAACTTTCGGGCCGCCCGCTCGTTCGCTGATTCAAATCGACGCGTCCTTCGGCTCTTCATTGGCATTCGGGAGAACGAGGAGAAAAGAAGTTCGCGAACGCGCTCGCCATTCCCGAAACACGCCCGTTGAGCGGCGATTCATAACCTCGTTTAAGAGCAGAACGTAGCGATTATTGGATTGGGCGGAGTGATGACCGCTGGAGATCGTAGCCGTCCGTTGGACCACCTGCTTCGTGTCCCCGCAGGTTCACGTCCACTTAAATTGCCGCCACTCGGCCTCCCGGTGGCCACTCGACGCGAACAGGAGGGCGGCCGATCGAATTCGCGTCGCAGCGGCCGTTCGACCGGCCGGGAGTCGGATTTCATGCGAAGTGCGCGGTGCGCGGCTCGAAATCGTTTAGTCGCCCGCCTCCCGTGGATTCAGCTGCCCGCTTTCTTTCGGCGACTCCCGCCCGCCCGCCCCGCAGAACGAACGGCGCCCGTCAAAAGACCAAGAGCCCCGCCTTCCGCCCGCCCGTTCGAAATGAATGGGCGGCTAATTGTGGCCGACGGTCCGTCCTCATTTGTTGCGCGCCGCCCCGACCGGCGGGAGCAGCTGCAACAACCGGCGGAGAGATCAAGAAGTTGCCCACTGCTTTCGTTCGTCCGTGGACTGCAAGAACGAACGAAGAAAGAGAGCGGAAAAGAGTAATTAGCCGCTCCTCGACGATCACGACCAAAAATCCGATCGATTGGACGAAATCGACGCTTCGGCTCGTAAATCAGGCGAACGGACGGCCGTAAAGCCTTCAGCGGTCGCTTTGTGCCCCGACCGCCGCCCGCCTACGGTCGAAGCGGACCGGAACCGACGGGCGCCGAGATGTTCCCGAGTTCGTCGATGCGGGGGCGGAGAAGCCGGCGGGAGGAGAAACTCGATTGATGTCCGCTTTCCCGCTTTGATGGGCGTGCAATTCGCAAATCAACGACCCGCCCGCCCGCCATCGACGGAATCCCCTGCCGTTAATGAGAAGAAGCGAGTGGACGGAGGAGTTCGATCGATTGAAAGCGAAAGGAAGACGGAGGAATGATGCAAGTGGAAACAAAGAAACCCGCCGTCCGATTGGGCCACTTTGCGGAAGGAAGAGCGCGCTCGGTGGATGCGGGGGAAAGTGGCTAAATTTCCGTGCAGATTCGAATCTCCGCTCTTTCCTGCACGTGGAATGGACAAACACGAGCGAGTGGCCGGCCGGCCGGCAACGAACACCCGATCGGCACACGGCACGCGTCAAGTGGTCGTTGTTCTTGCGGGGGCGACCGCACCGACGGGCACTTCAGCCAAAGCTCTCTTGACCCGCGGGCCGAACGGCCGGTCGACCCGCTTAGCCGACGGTCCGCTCTTCACTCGTTGGGGAGCAACTCGTGCATTCGTGCATTGGAATTCGTACACGAGTGAGTCGGCGAGTGGGGGAGTTACGTCAACAACTCGCCGCTCTCCTCGCCTCCTGTTCGCCCGCCCGCCCGCCCCAAGGTGCCAATCGGCGGATTAACCCAGCAGCTTCGATCGAAAGGCGGAGGATTGTGCCTGCGGGCAGCACGCTCGGGCGCTTAATCCCGCCCGTGATGCACGAAGAAGAAACGCGTCCACCTGCCGCCCCGATCGCCGTCTTTGCATTCGAATCGGGACGGTTGACTTCGGGAACGCGCCATTCGATTCAAACACCCGCCCGCCCCGACTGCCCACCCACCCACAATATCGGACAATTCATAATCTCCCCCACTCGAGGGGCTTCCTTCCGAGTGCCCGCGGGCGGGCGGGCGGCCGCAAATTCCGACTCGCGCACTCCAAATTGGAAACGGGCGGCCGGAAATTCACACGCAGCCGCCGCCATCTCGCGGGAATCCCCCCGAATGCAAATTCCTTGCGGAAGACGGAGGGCAAATAAACGGGCGACAATCGACACTTCCGGCCGCTCACTCACGAGCAAGAAGTTTCCGCCGAAGAGAACGTTTGGGCGGCCACAAAGGCGGAAATTAGAAGACCGACGGGGAACGCGGAGGTCAATCGGCGAGCGTCCCGCAGCGTTCGCCCCGCTCGGCCGGACGTTGCGGGGCGGAAGGCGAAGTTCGTTGGAGCAAGGCGGTCATTAGGCAATTGGTTTGTGCAAAGGAAAGAAGGCAAGAAGGGCGAGTGGGTAACTCGATCGTCGTCGAGAAAACACCTGCTGGTTTCCGCCCCCTTTTCTTCTTCTCGTGATCAAAGTGCCACTTTAGACGGGCGGGCGGACGAGAAGGCGGAAGAGCCGGACGGAAGGAAGCTGCTGGTCAAACAGTCGGCCGTTTGGGGCGGAGCGGGACTTCCGCCTCGACACCTCGCGATGGACCGCGCCCTTCGCTTCCGCCCGCCCGCCCGATCGGCCGTCTGCTCGCCGTTCGTGTCGAGAGGACCTTCCGAAAACAAACACGAGAGCAAATGTTGCGCACGAGAACGAGACGAGCTTAAGGTCAGCTGTTCTCCACGAACAGGAGGGAGGAAGGAGAGGGGGATTTATGATCGGCCGAACAACACCGCAAACGAACGAAGAACGAAAACAAATGGCCCGCAGTCCGCGGTGACCGGCGGACAAACCGCGACGGCGGCCAGGTGTCGCCGAGAGCTCCGCCTAATTGGACGACGAGCCGCTCGCTTCGATCGAGCGGAAACAAATCGATTGGGTGGATGCGTTGCGCAACCTTTTCGCACTTCACTCCGCCCGCGCGCTCGTCGCCTTTTTGACCTCCGAACGGCACGACGCCTCCGAGTAGTTGGGCGCCGGTTCAAGGGAAGAATCGGCGGGCGAGACCTCAATTCGCAATACAAAGGCGGATGGAAGACGAGCGATTGGAGGCGACGCGTGTCGATCGTTGAGCAATCCGGGGGCACTCAACAATCGAATGATTTCACTAATGAGAATCCGCTGGACGAGCGGGCGGGCGGCCGAAAGGAAACCGGAAGATCCGAACGGCCGCCCGCATTACGACCTCCCCCGCTTTACGAAAGGCGAATGACCGACCGTAAGAAATCGAATGGGATCGCTTGACGTCCGCCGCTTGTCGCGAATAAAAGGGGAAGTGGACGTCAAAGAAAGAAAGCGACTAACAAAAAGGAAGAGAAAGCAGTAAGAAGTCAGAAATTCACGAACCGCCTCGCATTTGGCGCCCGAAAGGCCAATTTGCACACTTCCGCAAACGACTCCAACGGCCATAAACACGCAAAGAAAGGTGAGAGCGAGGAGGTCGAGCCGGAAGCCGACCGCCCTTCACACTCCACTGATTTCAGGCGAGGAGATGCGGGCGGCGAGATGAAAGGCGGCCGTTTGATCAACGGAACGCCCCGCCGGAATTCCCGCCAGTGATTGGCGTCCACCTACCGGCAACCGTCCACTCGATCCTCACTTTCTTTCTTTTGGTTTCGAATTCCATCGGGCAGCTGCGCGCGCATCCGATCGGCCGCCCAACTTGCGGCCTTTGTGACCGGCCGACCGCCCGGCAGACGGCCGCCGCCGATCAAGCGGGCGGGCGGGCGGCACAAAGGCGGAAAGTGTGGACGGAAATCAAAACAAAAGGAGGAGGGCGGACGATAAGATCGCACGGAATGGCCGAATGATCGAACCATTACGCCCGCCTTTGTCCACGAAAAGAAGTGAATCGACCGGGCGGTACGGTAGCCGGCCGGCCTCTCTTCATCGAACGAACAGGAGGCATGGGTGCGGAACAAAGAGCGGCATTACGCAAAAGAACGAGCGGCATGGTCAGCGGCAGCCGCAATTGTAAAATAGGCGCGCGCGATTAGCCGCACAAGAAAAAAGCAGGGGAAGGGAGGGAACGAACGAATCACTTCACGGTCCACTGATCGCCGCCGCGAGTCGATCGAACGGCCGGCCGGCCGCCGAGCAGCGGGTTTTGATCCGAACGCGTCGTGACAAATCGCCCGCCCGCCCGCTCGCTGCGGGGAAGACGCGCAGCTCGCCGTTGGAGCGGCGGCTTTGATCCAAAACAAATTAGTTTTGAGGCGACCCGAACGGAACGCGGGCGGAATGATTTGCGGGCGGGGATTTGCGGACAGATCGCCCCCGCAAACGAGTGAATAATCGATCCGGACAACCGAGGGAAGGAGAGACAATCGGAGCAAACACCTCCACTCTTCGAAGCAAAAGAAGAAGACGAGGGAAATCGCTTCAAATGCCGGGAATCTCGTGCCTTTGCGCGCGGAATCCCCGCACTCATTAACCAAACGAGCGGCCGCCGGAATCGACTCGAGTGCCCGCCGGCCGCAGTCGGGAGTCAAACGAACGTGAGGCGGCGGCGAGAAGACGCGGCGGCCGGGATTCCGCCTTCCAGTCGGTCGAGCGGCTCGTTTCCGCCCACCCGCCGCCCGTCCGGAATCAACCGCCCGCTTGCGCACTCACTCAAACGGCAAACGGCCACTAATCGACGAAAAGCGGCCGAATTCCACGGTTCACTTCTCCGCCGCCTCCAGTCGGCCGTCGAGTGTTGGAATGCACCGCCGAGTGACCACTGGCCGGCCCACTCGACAGGTGCAATTGACCACAAAATTGCCAATTGTGGGCGGGAGGGTCATGTCGGGGCAAACCAGACGATCCTCGCGGACAATTGGGCGGAAGACGAGTCGGCAGTTGCGGCCACAAAGCGGCGGAATTCGCGGCGCGCCAAAAGCGGCCGCCCGCCAGCCCGAAGTCAAACAAACGCCGAGGCGAAGAGCGGCGCGGTTTTAATCAACGGGAGAATGGCCGCAAATTTCAATAAACAAATGGACGACCGCCCGCTCTTCTCGCTCGCGGCCGCCCGCTCCACTCGGCCGACGGTCATTGCGGCCGGCTGGCTGGTGTCAAGAATTACGGCCGCCGACGGCACCCCCACCGGAAACTGTCCGCCCTTTAATGAGAAAGCGGGCGACAATCAAACGGGCCGACTGAAAGAATCCACGGGCAATAATCTCCAGCCGACCCCTGAGTGAAAGAGGGCGGCCGAGGGAATGCGGAAACATCTTGACGCCCAGCTCACTTCCAATTCGAGCCGTCCGGCCGCCCTTCCGACGGGTCAACTCACTCCGAATTCATGCGATTCCGGCGGCCACTCGACGCGCGACGGCCGAAAAAACGCGCGCCGTTTGAAGTCCACCGGGCGTGCATCAGAAATCCCCTCCGGGGAGCAACACATCGCGGTCAAATGGAATAACTGACGTCTTGCTTTCGCCCCTTTCGGCCGACAGAAATCAATTGCGGCAGGCGGTAGAGGAAGCGAGTGAAAGAAATTAATGACCACAACGAGATGGCAGGATTTGAACCTTCGACATCCCGCTCCTTTCCCTCGTGCACTTGCCGCAAGGTGGACGGCAGTCCAGCCATTTGGTCTCCATGGAGAAGCAGACGAAGAGAAGCGAGCTTTCGGCTTCCTCTCTTGTTTGTTCCAACAAACGAAATGGCGAGTCGTCGATTGAAAGTGCTGCTTTTGGGCCCGACCAAGGTGAGTTCTCACAATAAAAGCAAGAATGATCAAAGGGTGACTTGCAGTGCGGCAAGTCGGTGATCGCGACGTTCCTTTCGGACACGATCGAGCAGCCCATCCAAGAGTACCGCCCCACGCAAGGTTTCTTTTTCTTCTCGCGAATTATTTGAATTCTCCTCACTTTAGGCGTGCGGATCATCGAGTTCGAGAGCTACGAGCTGAGTGCGGACGACATCCGCGTGGAGCCGGACGTCGAGCTGTGGGACTGCAGCGGAGATCGGCGCTTCGAGAACTGTTGGCCCGCCTTTCGCCGCTTCGCCGACGCCGTGATCCTCGTGGCCAATCCGGACACGCACCACGGAGAGGACCTGTTGCCGTGGTAAGCGGGGGAGGAGACGGTAGTCGAATGGAATGACCCGAACGAACGGGCGAGCGGCGATTTTAATCGAAAGAAGCCGAACGGCAGGCGGCGAGATTGATGAGAAGGCGGGCGTTTTGCGGAAATCGTTCGCTTTTTTGTTCTTCGGCTTCCCAACGAGTCCTTGAAGCTCCCAGCCGCTCTGTCCGCCAATCTCGTCGAATTGATTCCCGAACGAGAACGGAGATTAAAAACAAAAAAGAAGGCGCGGTTGCTGTCCGCCGCTTTGACGAGCGGAATGGTGGGAAATCGGGCGGAAGCAAGCGGAGAACAATCGAGACGATCGATTCGATCCGATTGGATCGTGAGCAAACTGCCGCGTTCAATGTCAATAGGCGTGGATTGTGGGCACAAAAGAAAGCGGATGTCGATCCAACTGTTCCAGAGGGAAGCGAACCGTAAATCTCGAACAAGAAGATCGTGAAAGTGGGTCGACAAGCGAGTATTTTTAGGAACGACCGAGTGGACGGCGAGTGTCGTGGAGCTCGAGGAGCGGGGCGGACGGCAAAAAACGAATGGCGCCACAAAAAGCGGCGCAAATCGTCGACTAAATTGGTAATGGTCGATTCCGAGGGCGTCGTTTCGCTTCGTTTCGTGATCCCCGCGCCCGCCCCCCTCGCTGAGCGAGGACGTTTTTTTCGGCCGTCCACCCACTTTCGCGGCGGTTCGGTCGGCATTGAACGGGCTGTCCTTTGAAGGGTTGATTGATTGAAACAATGGATGCAACCGGACACGGATTTTCTGATCACGTACTGCTTCCGGTTCACTTCTTCAATGGTTCCAGGTTCTTCGTTTCTCACCATTAGCTCCCCATCCACGCACACGTCGCGCCTCAAATCCGAAGTCAATTGCTTCGAACGGACGGCAAAACATTTGCGAACACGCCCTTCGCTTCTTCCGATCCGCCCGCTCGCTCGCTTCGCTCATTTCCGCTGCTAAACGAGCCGTTCACGACGGAGGGGCGGGCTTCCGATTCGAATTTCGTCCTTCCGCTTGCAGGTACCACGAGTTCGTTTTGAAGGGCGGGCTGCGGCACGAGCAGGTGCTCGTCTTGTTGCACCACACGTCCGAGCTCACCAACGACTCGACGATTGCGGCCTTCCGTCTGCCGTCGGACATGCTGGGCATTCAGTGAGTCACTTCTCTTCATTCGAGCATTGATGTGACCGTCGATTGCAGGATGATCCCGTCGAACGTGGACAAAGACGGGGAGAATTTGCGGCACGAGTTCACGAAGTTCCTGAACGCCGTCTCGCGCGACCTGGAGAACCGCGGCTGATCTCAATCGATTGTTTATGCAGCGAATAAATGGACGGGAAGGTCGGAAAGAGGACCGCAAGTACCCGCAACAATGCTCGTCTTCTCGTTCGGCGGTTAGGCGCAAGACTCGTCGGAAATCGGGCGTTTCTCCTCGTCCTCCTGCTCGCTGGGCACCACCAACCGGCCGTTCATTTGCGTGTACCTGCAATCAATCGAGTTAATGGCTAGCCTGCAGAATCTTTGGGTTACCCGTAGAGGAAGAATTGGGCGAGAACGGCGCACAACAAGAACCCGACGCAACACGTGAAGATGAAGGCGGAAGAGACGTTTTGCATCAGGACCTAAAGACACTTATAATAGACGAAGATGAGTGCTCTTTCTCGTACCAGAATGACGATCAAATTCAACGGAATGCGGAAGAGATTCATGGTCGTGGCCCGCGATCCCTCGGGCACGTACTTGCCCCGCATGATGCCCATCGCGGGCCAGAAGATGCCCACGCAGAACTCAAAGACGACGAACGAGCAGTAGACGACGCCCAGCCATTGCGGGACGAACACGGGCACGGCCAGGCAGACGGCGGCAGTGAGCAGGACGTAGCTGCAATCCTCCCACCTTCATTCACTTCTTCTCATCCAACTGCTCACCGCATGAACGATTCGGGGTGGGAGACGCGCTGGAGCAGCTTGAAGACCGACGAGCCGATCATGATGGCCACCATGAAGGTCGCGAACACGAAGCCGTGCGGGATCGTCCCGTCCGGCACGTCCGCCCGCATCGCCGAGTTCAGCGTGGGCGTCCACATCAACACGAATGCTGTAGACAAGCATTTACTCCTCTAATCAACCTTATGCCGATCGCTTACTGTACATGGAGCCCTCGAAGAACGACTGGATGATGCCAAGGCAGAAGACCGGCGGTTCTGAACCAGAGGGCTGAGAAGACAAAATGGGTGGCGCTTACCGTCCCGAATCACTCCGATCGCGCTCTTGAACGTGTCGGTCATGTCCGCCTTCCGATCGCCATGGTTTTCTGTCCACGTGAACATCAGGATGACCGCCATTATGACCAACACCAACAGAGACAAGTCGAAGGGCGCCCTTTAAACGGAATAACGATGGAGAAAAGGATAAAAAGGGACTTACACGTAGCCGAAGGCATCAGCCACCACTTGAGCGCAAATCCCCGAGCCGATGGCCACGAGCGAGTTGCCCACCGAGGCGTGCGCAAAGATCGTGGCCAGGTACTCGTCTTTGAATCCTCTCTACAACGACAAACAATGAGTTGAATCTCCTGCCTTTCTCTCACCTTGTGGTGCTCGCAGACGAGCCACGACTCGAAGGCGGAGAAGAGGATCGAAGTGGCGACGCCGCCGAAGAAGCGGCCCGATGGCCAGAACGTAGAAATTGCCGAAAGTGTTTCGTGATGCACGAGACCGAGTAGAGGAGGGCGTAGAGGAACGCGTTCGCCTTCCGCCCGTACTTGTCGGCCAGCGAGCCGGTCAGCGTGCCGAACAGCAGCGACGAGCCGAAGCCCGCAATAAACAAGGAAGCTCGATGCGGTGTTTGCTCATCCCGTACGATTCGTAGAGCGCGTACACGTGTGGGCCCTGCAGCCAGTCGCCGGCTACAAACGAAAAGTGAACGACCATTCCTTTGCGTTAGACCGCTCACCGACGGCCAGCAAGTAGACGAGCAGGTACGTGCGCTGGAAGGAGTTGAACTGCGGGTTGTCCACTCGAGGCGCCGTCTTGTACGTGTACCAGTAGAGAAACAAACAAACAATGGCCGATCCATAAAGCCCCACCGAGAACAACATCCTTGGCTGAAAGAGGTAGAAGCCGGTCAGAACACGTGTGATCAACAGGCGATGAAAAACAAGCGATCGAACACTCACACGCCGCCAACAATCCTCTTCGCTTTTATTTTTACGGACACGCGAACAGAAAGAGTACCCGAACGTCCAATAATTCCTCTTCGGATTATGCACTCGACACGCTCAAATCGCCCGCCCGATTGCATCAATCGACGAGTGGAATGGGCGGAAAATGTGGGCGTTCCGCCTCGCCACAACGTGTTTTTAATCCCGCCATTTGAATTCGCTGCTTGCAAATTTCCGTCCTGATCCCTCCGGTCAAGAGGGGGAAGAGCGGGGTGAGTGGCAGTTACTCCAAGCAGGGAAGCCACTCGGCTTCTCGAGTGATCAGCCGGCAAGCCTCGAAAGAAGAAGCCGGAGGTCGTCGTCGTTGCTGATCCTAATCGCCGCAATCTCCCGAAACAAGAAACGAGAAATTGAGGTCACAAACGAGGGCATTCCAGAGGCGACAAGTGGGCGGCGAGATGCGCGATTAAAAGGCAAGAACGGGTAATCAAGGAAACTTCTCTCGTCATGGTGGAAAATTCGCTGAACGGACAAGGAAACCCACGTGTTTGGAGAGGACCCACCCGACCGCCCGCTCGTCCGCCCAACCGGCGGGAGCAGTCGGACGTCCACGAGGGACGGGCGGGTGTGTTTGACTTCTGTTTGGTCGACGGGCGGGGGAGTCACTTCGGGTCATCGAACAGGAATGAATGGCCACTCTTCAACACCTTCGAACACAATTTGCAGTCGAAGAAGCTGGGATGATGGGCAGACGAAAAAACGAATTTGATACACTGAACTTCAAATCGAACATAAACGACTTGAAGCTTCCGAATTCCAAATCCGTCTGTTCATTTAATCATGCTTTCCGGTTTTCTTATTCCTTAAAAGTCGGTTTCTCTGTCAGTTCCTTCATTTCATCAAGCAATTACCGTTTGTGGAGGCGATGTGGGTGTTCCTCAAGGACGGCAGACAGAATCCTCCGGCTGATTGCTCATTACTGCTCGTTATCGAGGACATTCTTCACTTCCGCCACCATCCCGCCGACGACGTCGCGTAATGAGCGGCGCGCGGAAAAAGCCGGCCGGATTTCCGAGAAGCAGCCGATTGGCTCAATCGACGGCCACCGGACGCCCGATGACGAGCGGCGCGTGAAGCCGGAAGCCAATCAGTCGGCGGAACAAATCGACGGCCGCATGGTGGATGCAGGACGGCGTTCTGTTGCTTCCAGTTGTTGATTGTCGGCTGCAAGAGAAGACCGGTGGATTTCCGCTTTGTTTCGAAATGCCGAGTGTTTTGCAAAGTAGTCTTGTGATTCGTATTGATCCTTGTTTCATGCCTCTCCTCCAATTCAGTTCAATCGCTTTCTGTTGACAACCGTTGAGCATCCGCTTGTTTGTCGCTCGGCACGTGAACTCGCCGAGGCGGGGGTTCGGGGAAACCGCCGTCCAATCTTCTCCTTCCGGCCGTGCGGGGGAGGCGGGCGGGCGGCCGGAAGGCATCAGGAGAAGTGGCCGGAAGACAATCGAATAAACGGCCGCAACGGGAGGAGCAGGAAGTACCGAAAACAACCGCTCGGCCGAATGAAATTGAACGTCGAGCTGGGTTGTTTGTTCCGCTATGCTGGCTCGATTGTTGACTTCTTTGATCTTTTTAGTCATCCTCCTCTAATCCTTCGTTTCCTTTCCTTACCACCAACATGCCCTCCCCTCTAATCCGAACTTCTCGTCCGTTTCTGCCACCTTCAAGCCTCGACTTCTGCTTTCCGCCCACTTGTCGGGAGTCAAGAGCGAAGCGAACGTTCGGACGGGCGGAAGATAGTCGGGGGCAGCGGCGAAGAGCGAACGAACGAATAAACCCGACCGAAATTAAATTCGAAATCGAGACGAACCGGCCGATAGGCGCCGCGGAACGACCGAAGTGGACGTGCCGCAGGAGACGTTGGGGACGACGATGAGGACGGGCGAGTTCATCCCTTCGCTCATTCTCCCCCTGCTTTCCTTTTGCTCGTTTGTTCCCTCGGTTCCAATTCGATCCGTCGGGCATTCGGGGGATCTTCGCGGAATTCAGGGGCGGTCTTTCTGAACCGTCGGATGGGATCGAAGGGGATGGGCGTCTCCTCGTGCTCGTCGTCTGCAGATGTTTTCGTTGGAGCAGAAAGCAGGTGATTCGAGAACGTGCCACCGTTTGTTTTCGTTGACCCCCAATCCCCCGTTGCACTTTTCTCGTCCTTTCTTCCACTCTCCTCGACGCACTCCCCGCAATTGAGTCAAGAGGCAAATGGACGGGGATTTGATTACAAGCCGCCCAATTGGGAACAACAAGCCGCCGAGGACGTCACTCGAACGGAAGCCGCCGGCCGCTCACCTCCCGCCCGCCGCCGGCGAACTCATTTGTTTCCTTTTTGTACGAAATTCAATTAAAATCCGGCCCGACGGAATTTGCACTCCGCCGTACCAGCGGGATCGGCGGCGGCCGTTCCGTCGGGCAAACGAAGTGCGTAGTCGGGCGGATCTCCTCGCAACTTCCTCATTTGGGCGCACTTACGCGGCGGAAGAGGCGCCGAACTCCTCGGTCGGCAAACTTCCCCGCCGCCTGCCCCCGTTGGCCCGCGGCGATGTCGGGAATATCCGCCGTTGCTTTCGGCCCGCGATTTTTAATCATGCTAATTGAGAAGGGGGCTGGGCCAAACCGCCCGCCTATTCGCCCGTTCGCCCGCTCTTTGCACGTTCCCGCTCGGGGTCCAAAGAAGGCGGGAATCAGCGAAAAGCCCCACGGAATGCCGGCTTTTCTCTTTCAACCAGCGATCTCTGCTCCTCGGACTCCAGTTGTGATCTCTTCTCGAAGTGAACCTGTTGTGCGTGTTCTGGCGGGATCGTCCGACTGCTCTCATTCTCTTTGTGCTCATTTGCACTCAATTGATTGCTCACGTCCGTCGGCCACGCGCACGTCTGGCCGGACCGGTCGGCCGACTGCCGAAGTCAAAACAGCCGACCGCTCACGAATTCACACCCGCACTCGGCACTCCGTTCTTTCTTCTGCTCGCCGAAGCGGAAAACTTAATTGATGAGCACTTCATTGCTTCGAGGATGCCCTTCGTTCCGCTCCTTTCTTCTTCTCCGCACTTCATTCTGCACCCACCGTTCTGCAGCTGCGGGCGTTGGGGAGCGGCCGCGGCGGTGGATTACGGCCGGCTTCTTTCCTTCTTCCGCATTCAAATCGGGTGTTTTGCGAGGTCTTCGAATCCTCTCGGCTTCCCGAAGCAATCAGAAGTCGGCGGCCGGCGCGCGCGTCAAGTGGGTGGTGCCACGGAGCCCCGACTTCTCGACGGCCACTCGGCCGGCCGATTGCGGGCGGATTGAAGGGCCCTCGACACGAACAGAAGTGCGCATCCGCCGGCATCCTTCCGATTTGACTTTCGACTGCCCGATGACGACGACGAGACGCGTGACCCCACGGAAGGCCGTGGATTCCTTTCAGCCTCCTCCAAACGATTCGAATGGACCTTCAGCTCCACTTTGTTGTTCGTTTGTTTCTGCTCGCCGCTCGCCGGGGATCTCATTTCCGTTGGCCCGTGGGGAGCAATCGAGCGGGCGGGCGGGCGGGATGAACGGTTTCGAGTATTGCACGTGTTCTCCGCCTTCTTCGGGAGGACGAGCAGGAATTTCTGGTCAATTAAAAGGACCGCCGGAATCGAACGGCTCCCTCGCAGCGTCCTGCGCGTCGTCCAATTGCCCCCGCGCGTTCCTCCTGCACTTTCCTTCGAATTGGCCGGGCGGGGCGGGCGGGTGTTGATGGCAGCCGACCGGAAGGAAGAACCGAGCGGAAGGAGGCGGCCGATGATGCGAATTGAACGTAAGTGAGTGAGCGGCGGAACGTGCCCGAAATGACGACTGCCGGCCGATTAGGGCGCCCAGTTGTTGCCATTTGCGGCCGCCAAATGGGCACTTCGGAGTGGCGGCGAGGGCGGTAATCACTCGTTCGAGTTCGCTTGATACTCCTTCGATTTCCACCCACCCACTCACTCACTCACTCCCCTGTCCTCTTCAATCCCCTTCTGTTGCTCTTTGGCCGCCGTCCACCTCACCTCCGAGGTCGAAAACAATCCGCGGAGATCGAAGATTCGAGTGCGGGAGTCGCCCGTCCGAGTGGCGAGTTTCCATGACGAATCGAATTCCGCATTCATCCCCCGCCTCCCGTCCGTTCGGATTCGGTTGGCGTGTTGCCGAATTGGGACGTGCCGAGAGGAATGTTTGCTTTCGTTCGTACGGGCGATCGAGCTGATCGCTGACGTCCACCTGCGAACGGCGCCGTTTGTTTTCCGGCGGAGACGGACGGCGGGAAGATTTGTGGGTTTCCGGTGAGCTCGTCAAAATTAGCCGCCCGCCAATCCACCGGCCCGATTGTTTCGGCTGGAGTCCACCGGCCCGCCGAACGGACGGAAGGCGGCCGCCGTTGATCGGTCGGCAGCACGCGGCCACTCGCCCGCCTTCTTTTGCGTCACGATCGACGTTCGGCGGCGGGCGGGTGTTTGATCGAAGAGACGGGTATTTTGGTCGTGATCGCTGGGATAACGTGTGCAGTCAACTCGAAGCCAGTCTTTTCTTGCCGTCTTTCTTTTGTCCTTGACTTTATCGTATTCCTTCCTGCACCTCTTCGTCATGACGACCCGGTTTGCTTCTTACCCGCCTTTGTTTTCCGGAGGTTATGATCGCCGGCCCTTCGTGTTCGTCTTTCGATCGTCAGCCCGAGGAGAACGTGAGCGGGCGGGGCGGTCGGCGGCGAACAGTTGGCCTTTCGTTCGATCCGCGGCTCGTAACGAAGAATTCGAGAAGTCGGGGGCCGAGAAGCGAAGAGCAATTAGCCAGCCAAAGGTGATCTACGCGCCGCTTTCGCTCCCGATCACTCAAAGAAGCCGCTTCTCCGAAGTGATGAGCAACCGGGTCGATCGTTTGCTTTTGATCCCCCGAGCAGAGCGGCCAATTTGTCCGCCGAAACGAGTGGATTGTTCTCCTCGCTGCTTCTCTCGTTTGTTCCCCTCGCCCGCTGCCCACCGGTGCAATCGCCCGCCAAAAGGTCGTTGTGTCGATGGAGAAGAAAGAAATTAGAAATGCGGGTCGAGCTCCCGACTTCCCGCGGGCCAAAACGGGCGGCTTTCCTCCGCTCGACGTCCATTTCGGTCCACCTTCCGCCCGCCCGCCCGCCGGTGCCCCGTGGGGGCGATTCGTTTGCCGCTCGCCGCGGGTGTCGTGGGAATCCGCCGGTTTGTACGTCGTCTTACGTCTGCCCTCGAATTCGTAGGCGAGAAGGCAGGCGAACATGACCTCTTGGTGTCTTCTTTCCCGCTCGCTGCTCCCCATTGGATCGTCCATTCTGCCGCTCGTCCATCGACTCCGAACAGACGAGCAGAAGGCCGGAAGATGGACGATTATTCCCTTCCGTTCGTCTTTTGACACCCGATTGTTTTCGTGCTTGTTTTGGAGTCGGCTGTCCTATTTCGAGTCGCGCTCGTTCGAACACGTGTGTCTTTCGTGTTGATCGCCATTTCAATTGTTGCTTTAGCTCCTCTGTGGCCAAGAATGAACGGAAGCATCGTGGCCACGTTCAGTCACGCCGAGCACCCGCACCGACATCACGTGCCCGCCGCCCACAACCTCGGCGATCTGCGCGAAGGAGCGGGCGGGCCGGCGGACTTCGAGGAGCCGCCCGACGGTTCGCTTCTTTTCTTGTGCGCCGAGTGCAAGATCGTGGCCATCGTCCTCTACTCGCTCCTCTCGATCGTCGCGTTCGTCGGCAACGCCCTCGTCGTGGCCGTCATCGTGCACTTCCGGCGGCTGCACACGCCGACCAACATGTTCGTTCCCTCTTGCTCGCTCATTCGTTCACTCGTGTGTTGCAGGCTGATCTTGAATCTCGCGGTGGCCGATCCTTGATGATCTCGCTGCTTCTGCATGCCGCTCTCCTACTGGCACGTGCTGATCTTCGAGGATCAACGCTGGATTTTCGGCGGCGCGTTGTGCAAAATCTTCAACTTTCTGCAAGCGGTCTCCGTCTTCTTGAGCAGCTGGACGCTCGTGGTCATCTCGTGAGCTTTCTTCTATTGATCTCTTCCTTCATCCTTCGCGTTCAGATTTGACCGCTTCCTGGCCATCTGCTTCTTGATGAAGCCGTGGCTGCGGCTGAACATGAAGCGAGCGGCTCTCTTGATTCTCGCCACTTGGCTCTTCTCTTCGGTGATGGCCTTGCCGTTGCTGATCGTCAATCAGGTACCGTTCCTTCCTCTTCTTTCATCGATTGAAAGGCGCTCGTTGCAGACGGAACGATCGCCGGACGGCGTGGAGATCTGCCAGGAGAACTGGAAACTGCTGAGCTTTTCTCGGCCATCCCGAAAGCGTCGTCCACACGTACGGCTCGGTGGTCTTCGGGCTGCAGTACTGCCTGCCGCTGCTCGTGCTCGTGATCACGTACACGTGGATCGGCCTCAAGATGTGGAACTCGAAGGTGCCCGGCTCGGACCGCACGCAAAGCGCCCGCTTCGTCGTCCAGGGCCGCCACGATTCCGTGAAGAAAGTGGGTTGTTCGCGGTTGGATGCGGGCATTCACCGGCGTTCGTTTCAGTTGGTCCCCATGGTGCTGTTGGTCTCCGCTCTGTACGCGGGCTGTTGGCTGCCCCAAAATCTGCTGATGAACTTGATCGTCGTGTACGACCCGACGATCACCGCCCACCCCCGCATTCCTCTACATTTGGTTCGTTTTTCTGCTCGTCTTCTTCCGTTCATTCGAGTGCTCGCTTCAGGTGGGCCGCCCACTCGATCGCCATGTTCCACTCGACGGTCAACCCGGTCGTCTACTACTTCCAGAACAGACGACTGCGCGAGGGCCTTCGGTACATGCTGAGCAGCTTCCCATGCGTCCGCTTCGACGGACTCCACCACTTGGAGGAGAAACCGGGCGCTCGGGCGGTGAAGATCGTGAACCTCGTCGCGTACATGCCCGTTGGCTTCGAAACAGGCGCGGATGTCCGAGAAGAGCTCCGGCTAACCAATGATTTGGCTTCTTCCGAGAGCTTAGCCTTTTTGTGTACATTTGTGTTGGATTTCTGCCTCCAATCACTCCCACGGGTTGTCTTCGATCTCCGCCAGTCCCAAACTACTTCCTTCCGACTACACGCCAACGAAAGAATAAACATTGAGATTATCCTTCGATTCTCGGCAAGAAGTGAACAGGAAAGAAGAGACGATCGCTCCGCAGAAATCGAACAGAAAGCCCTTCATTCGTGCTCCCCCACTCGCTCATTCGGGGTTTCTTCATCCGACGAAAGAGAGCGCCCGTTCGCTCTTCTGGCATTCCGTTTCACCCAACGCTCCCGTTCGGTCGGTCTGCTCGGCAAACGGCGAGTGCGGGTCGATTTCGAGCGACTGCTGAAATCGCAGCGGAGCGAAATGGCGAAGGACGGCGCGAATCTCACGATCGAGAAGTCGGGTACGTGGATTCCGTTCGATTGTTCACTTTCCGGCCGTTTTCAGTGATCGTGGACGCCTGGCGACTGGCGATCGCCGACAAGGTGATGGGCAAAGACATGCAGTCGGCGCAGAAGATGGCCGAATTGACGTCGACGATCGTCGAATTCGTGCAGAAGTTGGTCCGCGAGCACCTGAACGACCGCCCGTCCTCCTCGGCCGCCGCCCCAAGAAGGAGGAGGACGCGCGAGTGCGCCCGGCGAGCGTCACGGCTTCGGCCGCCGATGCGGGCGCCCGCTCCGTCAATCCTTCGGGTTTGTTTCCTCCTTTCAATCATCCTTCCCTCATCATCCCCGCTGCTTCAGGCTCGTCGAACAAAGCGAACAACGCGAGCGTCGGCCTCGAAGTTGGCCGCTTCGATGAGCAAACTGAACACGAAGGAGGGCCCGCGGCACGTCGTCCTGCTGAACGGGAACTGGCCGCAGGTCTCGCGGGCGGACGTTCGGGTGCTCCGCTTCCAAGCCGACCCGCCCGGTCGCGTGCCAGGACCAGCTGAAGGAGGCTTCCGTGCTGAATGCCGAGATCAAGGTGAGCAGGAGCCGCTTCTTTCATCCTCCTTTCATCCTCCTTCTTGCAGTCGATCGTCTGCACGCCGAACACGATGTGGGCTTCGAGCAACGAGAGCCTCTTCAACAGTCTGCTGTCGCTGCTGGAGTTCATGCACCAGAAGGCGCCGTCTGTACGTCCACTCACCTTCTTTTCGTTGATTGTTCGCTGCCCTCGCTTCAGGCCCGCATCCAATTCCTCGGCTTCTACTCCAATTCGAACACGCTTTCTTCACGAAGTTCAACCGAGACGTCCGCAAGCTGCTCCGCCGCCTCCCGTACGTGGAGTTCGTCGACCTGGACGCCTTCTACGACGCCAAGAAGGTGGAGAAGATGAAGACGCAGAAGGCGGGCGGCATGGCCTTTCCTTGCTGACCTCGATGCTGAACGACGTGGTCGACGCCGCGGTCGAGGGCCGCCCGTCCACCTCCCAGCCGGCGAACAGCAAGCAGCCGGCCGCCGACGGGGCGAAGCCGAAGGCCGCCGAAGCCGGACGCCCCGAAAGCCCCGCCGGCCGTCCCGATGCCCGCGGAGAAGCCGGAGAGCGCCAAGGAAAGTCGCCACTTGTACCTGCTGAACGGTCCCTGGCCGAACGTCGAGCCGCAGGACCTCCGCGTTTTGCGCTTCAACGAGGAGACGCCCGCCCAGATCACCGAGTCGCTGCGCGTCAACTCGCTGCTGCGGGGCGACCTCTCGACCGTCTTCATCTCGCCCAGCGTTGCGGTTCGTCCAGTCCTCTCCTCCCATTGAATGAAACGAGTGGATTTCAGTGGATCAACGAGCCGGCCAACATCACGGGCATCTCGCTCATGCTCTCGTTGATCCGCCAGCGATGCCCGTCCGCCAAGATCCGCGTCCACGGCTTCTACACGCTGGAAATCGGGCAGCGGGCGCGCGAGTTCAACCGAAAGCTGAAGGAGAGCGCCCTGCTGCACCCGCGCGTCGGCTACGTGGACTTCGACGGGCTGATGGGCACCGAGGAGTTCGCCCGCGTCTCCGCCAAGATGCCCCATCCGGGCGGGCCCAACAAGACCCACCACACGATGAAGCTCCTGATGCAGACGCTCATCGAAATGACCCGCTAATTTCCCGTCCTTTCGCTCGTTCGTCCCCCCCTTTTTGCCCCTCTGTTTGTCATAATGCCTTTTTTGTTCCGAAAGAAGGAACCGCTTTTGTGTCCACTCGTCGGTTGTCGGTGGATCGGTAGACGCTTTAGAGAGCATTTTGTTGGTTGTTTTCGGATTGTTCCTGTTGATTAAACAAAGCACTCTCGCACGTTCTTCTGTTCGGTTCTTGTTGGGTGGATCGACACGGGGAGAAGAAACGATCGATGATCGCGAGGGATCTCAAGAGTAAGGAGATTCTCCGTCGAATCGCCGAACCCTCCTCGCCGCCCCCCCGACTGTTTCGGCATGTCTGGCGTTCCGCCTCACGCTCCAAATTTTCGGCGCCCCAATCGGCCGGGCGGATTTCGCTCCCGCCGACGACTGGCGGACGATCGCGCGCGTGATTTCGGCCAAAAAAGGCGCGTGTTTTGATCGAAAATCCCGTTGGATTCAAGGTGAGCGTCCATCCGAGTCCTTTGAATCGATTGCGGATTGCAGGAACTCGGGAACTCCACCTCGCCTGCCCATTCCCGCCGACACGTGGGCGGCCAGCAGGATGGCCACGAGAAGAGGTGAGTGGCCGTTTCCTTTCGTTCATTTCCTCCTCCTTGTTTGCAGAAATCATGAACGCGTGGAAGGCGGAAGTGGGCGACAAGTTCAGCTCGGATCAAGCGGAAACGGCGGAAAAGATGGCCGCCGTCACCGAAATCGTCTGCGATTTCGTCCTCAAGATGCTGCGCTTCTACGCGCCCGTCCCCGTGCACTCCGACGAGCAACGCGGAGCCGCGGACCGAAGTGAGCACGAGGCCGCAGAGCATGACGCCGTCGATGGACTCGGGATTCCGCTCCCCACACGAAATCGGTTCGTCTTCGCGCCTTCATCGCCCCCCACTCCTCCTTTCAGCGTTCCCCGAAGTCGCCCACGAGCGGAAGTGAACGGCGAGCAGCAAGTCGGAAGCTCGAGCAGCAGTCCGCCGGAGGTCCACGCGCTGCTGAACCCCGACCACGAGCACCTCTTCATCCTCAACGGCAAGTGCCCGCCGGACTACGACCGCAAGAACTCGAACCTGCGGATCGTCCGCTACGACGAGAACTCGCCTCACGCGCTCCAATGGCGACTGGAGGAGGACGAATCCTGCACGAGGGCCTGCGGGTAAGCCGCTTCTTTCTTTTGTTCTTCCACGTTCTCCCATTTGTTTCAGACGATCATGATCACGCCGAACGTGGAATTCGGGTTGACGAATGCGACGAGCATGGCCGAATTCCCCGCCCTCTTCGAGTTCATCCATCGCATGTCCCCCGCGGTCAGTTTTTTCTTCTAAAAGCCTTAAGTATGGTCGGTTTGCTTTCAGGCGCGCATCAAAGTGATCGGGTGGCTACACACTAAGAGTCTTTTAAATCCACGTTCGAGTACTTCAACAAGGCGCTGGCCCGAACCTGCGCCCCCTTCTCGTACGTCGTCTTTGTCGACATGGACAAGATGTACGGGCCGCACAAGAGCCAGAGGTACTTCTTGGAGTGCCGCCTCTTCAAGATGGTCTTCGATCGAGTCATCAACGAGAGCTTCGCGGAGGTGGCCGAGGAGAAGCGACCGACCGTCCGGCAGCAAACGCCGCAACAAACGAGGCGTTCCATTGAGCCGCCGCCGGAGCCCCGGCCGCCCAGCGGAGTCGAGCGGAAGCCGCCGCCGATCGCCCAGCCGACCGAACAGCCTTCGAGCATGAAGAAGAGCCGCTGCCTGTACCTGGTGAACGGCGCCTGGCCCCGACTGGATGGCCAAGACCTCCGTGTCCTTCGTTACCGCGAGGAGACGGCCGCCCAGATCCTCGAGTCGTTGAAGGCCTCCGATTTCCTCCGCGAAGACCTCCAGTTCCTCTACTTTGCGCCGAACATCGCCGTGAGTTCCTCTCATTCATTTCAACGGTCATTCTCCTCCTTTCAGTGGCTAGAAGACGTCTCGCAGTCCGTCGCGGACGTCGCCGCCATCCTGCGGTTGGTGCGGGAGCGCTGCCCGAAGGCCGAGGCCCACCTGCACGGCCTCTACTCCGTCAGGGTCGGGCAGAAGGGCAAAGAATTCAACACCCGCCTGAAGCAAATGGCCGCCTCGCAGCCCCGCGTCAAGTTCTTCGACCTGGACGAGATCATACGAGGCAAGCACTACCTTCAGATGGCCGACATGATGGACAAGTCGAGCGACATGGACGACTACCAGCACGCGACCAAAATCCTCATGCAGGCGGTGATCGAACATCCCTGAATTCCCCTCGGTTCCTTCCCCTCATTGCCAATTCCTCCGTTCCTGTTCGTTGTTGCTGTTCGGTTTTTCCATGCCTTCCGTTCCGCATTCTTTTCGGCATAATTGTTGCTCATCGTTTTGTCTATTTGGCGAACTCTCTTACATTGCTTTAATTCACCTGTTTTTGTTGCTCGTTGACAATAAACCCGTCGATGAAACCGTAGATTGAGAGAAGGAGCCATCAAAGGTACCAACTGCTTGCTAACGCGTTTTCAAACGCATACGAGCAACGACACCCCACATCTCCATTGTCACTACCGAGTTCCTCATGTAGAAGGCGGGAGAAAATTGATCGTCAGAGGGCGAAAAGGAGTCACGCACGGAATCTTTTCGTCCTGTTCGCTTGGCCTTCCGTCCACTGCATTCTTCCTAAAGAATGGGAGAATCTTCGGTTTGATTGCTGGATCCCTTGTTTCAGCAAACGTTTGCAACTCCTCCTGCTGTTTTCAGAACGATGGACTACGAGGAGGCGGACGAGAACCAGGAGCGGATCACGATCGGGATCTACGCGGAGGACGGGAGCGCGCTCTCCGCCGCCCCGATCGACTTGCCGCTGGACACGACGGTGGAGGGCCTCCAGTCGCTGTGCAACGACCTCCTGCAACTGGACGAGGACGCGCGCCTGCCGATCAAGTTCCGCACGTCGGACGGCGTCGAAATCCTCGAGTCCATTCGCGCCTCCGTCCCGGCCGACTCCATCGACAACGAAAAGGTTCGAATCTGCGGGCATTTGTGGGCATCTCCCCTAGTTTAGGGCCTGACGTTGATCTACCTGCCGCAAGCCCTCTTCCGCGTGCGGCCCGTGACGCGATGCACGTCCAGCCTGCCCGGCCACAAGCAGCCCGTGATCGCCGTCCAGTTCGCGCCCGACGGCCGGTCGGTTCTCCCCTCGATTTCCGTTGATCTCCGCTCTGTTCAGGACGTTGGCCTCCGGCTCGGGCGACAAGACCGTTCGGCTGTGGGACCTGACGACCGAGCTGCCGTTCAAGACCTGCGAGGGCCACTCGAACTGGGTCCTCTGCATTTCGTTCAGTCCCCAACGGGAAGAAGCTGGCGTCCGCCTGCAAGAGCGGCGAGGTTTCTTCCATCCTTTCACTTTCTTTTGTTCATTCCTTCCTCTGCAGATCTTCCTGTGGGATCCGGAGACGGGCAAGCAGATCGGCCGCAAGCTCACCGGCCACAAGCAGTGGATCAACGCGCTCGCGTGGGCGCCGCTGCACGAGAGCGTCGACTGCCGCCTGCTGGCGAGTGCGGGCAAGGACGCGACCATCCGCGTGTGGGACACCACGCTCTACCAAACGGTGCGCATCCTCTCCGGACACACGGCGTCCGTCACGTGCCTCCGCTGGGGAGGCTGCGGATTCATCTACTCGGGCAGTCAGGTGCGTCCTTCCACTCCTTTCCTGTTGTAGTCGTTCGCTTGATTGGCAGGACCGAACGGTTCGCGCGTGGCGCAGCGACACGGGCACTCCGTTCCGCACGCTCACCGGCCACGCGCATTGGATCAACACGCTCGCCCTGAACGTGGACTACGCCCTTCGGATCGGCAGCTACGATCCCGCGTCAAGGACATGGGCGCCGCAAGAAGTGAGTTTTCCTCGTCGTTCTCTCTTCCATTCATTGTTTGATTTGAGGAGAACCGAGGCGGCCGCCCTGAAGCGCTACCAGCAGGCGTTGAACGGGAAGACGGAGAAGCTGGTCTCCGGCTCCGACGACTTCACGCTCTTCCTTTGGGACCCGACCAGCGGGAAGAAGGAGGTCGCCCGACTGACCGGCCATCAGCAGCTGGTCAATCAAGTGAGTTCATTCGTTCCGATGATCCTTTCATCTTTCTGGTGTTCAGGTGGCCTTCTCGCCGGACACCCGCCTGTTGGCCTCCGCCTCCTTCGACAAATCGATTCGAATTTGGTGCGGGCAGACGGGCCGCTTCCTGAAGACCCTCCGCGGCCACGTGCAGGCCGTCTACCAGCTGGCGTGGTCGGCGGACAGCCGCCTGCTCGTCTCCGGGTCGGCCGACTCGACGCTCAAGGTTCCTCCTTCAATTCCCCCACTCCCTTACATCCTTCCCGTTCAGGTGTGGAACATGAACACAAAGGAGCTGATGCTCGACCTGCCCGGCCACGGGATGGACGTCTTCGTGGTCGACTGGAGTCCGGACGGCGAGCGAGTGGTGAGCGGCGGCAAGGATTGCGTCCTCAAGGTGTGGCGGCAGTGAGGAGACCGCTCGTTGTTTGTTGTGTTACTGTTCTTTTTGCAAGAATTGTTCGTTGTTGCTGTTAATGATTGGAAAAATAAAGACCTCTTTCGTTGCACATTGTTGCTTTTGAACGTGTTTCTTGGGCCTCGTGTTCTTCGAACGTATTGCCGACAGTGAAGATCGAGTCCGACCTTGGATCTGTGTATTTGAGACTCTACCCGCTGTCGGCCATAGATGAAAGTGAGTGATTTGCGTTGTATTGATCAGTCCAATCGATTGTTAGTCGTCGGAATTCGAATTGGATTGGCTGTCCGCTCGCTTCTTCCTCGAATCTCTCAACTCCTGCACGCTTTCCGGCCATCAAAAGAACGTGAAAGTGGACCCGTTAGAGAGTGGACGGTGCCGTTTGACGATTGCGAGCGACCGGACGGGTGTCCACGAGCAAGCCCGCAGAATTCACGACCAATTGGTCCCCTCTGTTCACCGAACGCCCGTGGAGCGTGCTGGTCGTTTGGTTGAACGAAGACCAACGGCAATCGTTGGCCGTCTTGCGGCTTCTGGCTTCTCTTCAGGAATGTTCGAAACTCGGAGAAATTCTAGTGGATCCGGCGGCCATCTGCGAGCTGGAGGTGCGAGACCGCCCGTACTGCGTTCCCGACTGCAAGCTGGTGGAGGAAGTGCGGAGAATTGGCGTGGACGCGTTAAGGACGATTGAGCAAATTGACCATAAGCAACTCCCATGGTTTGGACGCTTGCCCAGAGAATTGCAGCTAGGAAGTCCTGTGAGTAAAGCGAGTGCTCCATCTCATTTCTCTCGAATTCCTTTCAGACGCAAACTCCCGATCGAGCAGCCCACTCCTGGAACACCAGCCGAGCAGAAGAGGTTCGCCCGAATCGCTCCTTTCTTTCCCGTTCGACTGCTGAATCGGCAGATGTGTTCACTCGTCGACCTTGTGATGAGCAATCAACGGAATGAATAAATCCGAAAGAGCACGGCTATTTCGATGCCTTGTCTGGAACTACAAGTCAAGCAATCACCGATGAAGCCCAATTCGCTTGCTGCTTTCTGGAGTTATTTTAGTGTATTGAACGTGAGGCAACGAAAGGGGAGGCCAAAAGGAAAGGCCAGTTGCTGCCGGATTGTCCGCACCAGCGCCCACTCAATCGACCGCCCGCACTCCGCTCCAGTGTCACTCCGCCGCAAGCCGAAAGTGAGTCTCGGGGCTTCGCGTTTGCCACGTTTTTCGGCGACGTTTCGCTACGCAACTCGTTCCACTTGCTGCGGCGATGAGCGGTGGGTTGGGTCGACGAGAGGCGACCCTCCGGCTTGGGAGAAGCCCACCAGTTCTGCTGGATTACACAGCCGTTCTTTGACGTTTCTTATTCGCTGATTAGATTCCGATTATTCCGCGAGTGTTCGGTTGCCAAGTGCCCCCTTCCTCCCGCTCGTTGTTATCGCAGCCGGACACGCGGAACGCTGCTTGCGATTATTCCCCTTCCGAGCTCCTTTTCATGTCGTTTGCCCATTCCATTCATTCGTGTTTTTAGCTGCGATCGGCCGTTCGGAATCCACGAGCCGAAGGATCGACGAGTGAACACGTGGGATTCTTTGGATCGTCCGACGTTCCTTCGTTCCTGATCGCAATGGCCGGCTCTCGAGGGAACGCTGGGCTCGCAGTACGCGGTCATCATCGCCGCCGTTTCTTCCTACTGGTGAGTCCTTCCTTTAATCAGCTCCCATGTATCACTTCCGTCCTTTAGGGTCTGCTCGATCTCGCTCGTGTTCATCAACAAGTACCTGCTGAGTAGTCCCGAGCTGAAGGCGAGTTCCCTTCTCGTCTATTGATTGTTCTCTTCACTCACCGCTTTCAGCTGGACGCCCCGCTTTTCGTCACCTGGTTCCAGTCGCTGTGCACGGTCGCCCTCTGCTTCTTCTGCTCGGCCCTCTCGTCCCGCTTCCCCGATTTGATCAAATTCCCGAAGATGACGTTCGACCAGAAGATCTCGCGCGACGTGCTCCCGCTCTCGCTCATCTTCGTCGGGATGATCACGATGAACAACCTGTGCCTGAAGTACGTTGGCGTCTCCTTCTACTACGTGGGCCGCTCGTTGACCACCGTCTTCAACGTCGTGTGCACGTACCTGATCCTCGGCCAGCACACGTCCAAGCGAGCGCTCGGCTGCTGCTTCGCGATCATCGCGGGCTTCTTTCTGGGCGTGAACCAAGAGGACGCTGCCGGTAGGTCCTTCGCTCTCTTCCGTTCTTCCCTCTTCACTCCGTTCAGGCTCGCTGTCGGTGATCGGCGTGATCTACGGAGTGCTCGCCTCGCTGTTCGTCGCCCTGAACGCGATCTACACGAAGAAGACGCTGGCGTGCGTGGGCGACTCGATCTGGCGATTGACCATGTGCGTTCCCCTTCTGCACAATGATCGATTGCTCTCGTTGCTTGCAGGTACAACAACCTGAACGCGTTCTTCATCTTCATCCCGCTGATGCTCTTCAACGGCGAGCTGGGCGTCGTCCCCTACTTCGAGTACATCGGAACGCTCCACTTCTGGGCGATGATGGTCCTCTCCGGCTTCTTCGGCTTCATCATGGGCTACGTGACCGGCTGGCAGATTCAAGTGCGTTCTCCCCACCTCTTTCTCTTCTTCAAGCGATCTTCAGGTGACTTCCGCCCTGACGCACAACATCAGCGGGACGGCGAAGGCGGCCGCTCCAGACCGTGATGGCGGTGATCATTTGGACGGAGGTGAAGCCGGCCGCCTGGTGGGCGTCCAACCTGATCGTTCTGCTCGGCTCCGGCGCCTACACCTACGTCCAGAAACAAGTGCGTTCTCATCCTTCTTTTCTTTCCGTTCACTCCATCGTTCAGGACATGGACCGGAAGTTCTCGGAGCGCTCGTCGACGGTCGCGGACAAGCAGCCGCTGTTGAAGAACGAGGAGAAGCAGGCGGTCGTTTGATTCCACGTGTCGTCCTTTTCCTTGTTTCGGATTACCGGTAACCTTTGATTAGTCAACCGTTTGGTTTCGATCCACGCACCCGCTTAATGAACGGCTTCTTTCTTGTTGGTGGCCAGCCGGAAAGCTTTATTTCCCCCCATATTTATTCTTCCCCTACTTATTCGTTGCCTTATTCGCCGCTCGTGTCTTCCGCTGGAACGCAATCCACGCGCACTCACTCAAGTGTCAATCGATTTCCTCCTAATGGGTCGTAAATAAACGAATGGCTTGGATTGGAGGCGCGTAGGAGCTCACGGACTGCTCGGAACGATGGAAACGCTGCGTGGTTTGACTGCAGCCGTTCGTTCCTTCGGTGCAGCCAGAAATCTTCTCATCGATCGCCAGTGTTTGCTCAATGCTCGTCGGTAGTCTTCGCTGCAAGCACACCATTGATTGAGCGATGCAGCAGGAGGGAACGAACCTGAAGAAGTACAAAATGAAGGCGTTGCTCGCACACGCAGCGTTGACCAGAGTGCCGCCCCAAATCGAGAGGTGGAAGAAGGAGGCGGGCGACACCCGAAGGAAAGCGGAGGGCCAACCGCAGCACGGCGTTTGTCGTCCAGCCGAGCAGCAGGACGAGCGTGATCGTCGCCAAGCACTTGAAGATGCGGTGGGTTTGAAGCGAGACATCTAAAAAAGGACATAGAGTGGGTTTAACGAGCCTCTCGGTCTACCTTTGTTCTTCTTTCAGCACCCGCCAAACCACGCCGTAAACGACGAAAGTGAGACAGGGTTGATCGTCACAACCGAGTAGAACCACAAATCTCCCGACTGTTCGGAGAGGGCGTCCACGATCAAGCAAACGACCGCTCCCTCCCTCCCGTTGACCACCGGCTCGTAGGCCTTGACCACAATGAAAGTGGAAAAAACGAAGCAGATGGAAGTGGCAAGTGTGAGAGGAATGACGGGCCGCAGATTGTGGTGACTGGAATCAGAAGACAACTGAATGGAGGGAACTCGTTTGTATTCACCTAATGGGCATCAAGACGCTCGCCAGCCGCTCCACTCCGATCAGCAGGGTGAGCATCAGCCCGAAGTTGAGGCCGTAGAGCGGGATCGTTTGAAACAGCAGGCACGTGCGCAGTTGACTGAAATTTCGACCGCTGAACATCACGAAAGCGGTGATCCAGTGGCCGGCCTGATGGACGCTGTCGCTCACACACGCCATCGCCAGCAGGTAGTTGCACGTGCTTCTCAACTGTCTGAACACAACCAACAAATGAGAGAGGCGCGTGAGGGCTGACCGGTCGTGGTACGTGACGAAGGCGACACTCAGGTTGCCGAATGCTCCGACCACAGCGAAACAGAGGATGACGAAGACGCCCGGAATGGACGGCCACATCAACCGGTGGTCTTTGTATTGCTCGAAGAACTGAACACTCACGACTAATTGATCGCTTCCGCTCTTTCCAAACTCACCTCATCGCCCGGCGCGTTCACCACGGAGCCCATTTGTAACAAATAGAAGAGGAAGCAATTAGGATTACGGCCGCCTTTTCGCCTCCCCATCATCTCTAATTGAAGTCTGATCGTGCACGCCGAGTGCATCGTAGTGCGGAGAACACGCTAGCCGAATGTGTCCATTTGTATCTTCATTTGTTGCGTACATGTCGGTGGGAAAGTTCCCCGTACTGCCAGACGTTCCGTGCTCCGCGGAATGTTCTTGTGTGAAAGCGGGGTGTTTCCAAACGAAGGCCTCCACTCCGCAATGAAGTCGCCCCGCGTCTTCCCGATCGCCGATCGCCGAGCATCCGGAGCGCCAATCTCGCGCGGATTGATCACCGCCGTTTGTTTTTGTCGGCAGAAATCACGAGTTGCGCAACCGAAAGCGGCGCCGCTGGACGTCCGACCGACTTCGCCGAACGGAGCGCGAGAAGAAGCGATTTATGATGCGATCGACGCGACTCGAATCCGTTCGGATCCGGTCGGAACGGCGAGCGCGCGAGGGGCGGCTGCATCCGGGATCCCGCTGCAGCGGGCGAGCAAAACGGGCGGAATTGGAGTGAAACCACCGGCACAAGTGCAAAATGAGACCATCGGGTTTGGTCGAGAGATCAGATCGTCTTCGTTGTTGCTCTTCTCGTGTTCGTCTTCTCGAACGAGAGGACGGGCGGACGGAGCGAGGAGGGAAATGCGGTCAAAAGGCGCCGCTTAGCGAAAGTGAGAACGCCCTCCTTTCGCGCTGACCCGCGCGAGACGGCGGGCGGCGATCCCGACGACAAATCGGCGGCTGATCGCCGCCCGTTTCGCCCGCCCGGATTCCAAACGACCACTCGGCGAAGCGGACGGTCGATTGGCGGGTGATTCCGGCGGATTGCTCGCCACTCGCTCGTTCGGGGGGTTTCTTTCGTTGCGTCGAGCAAGCGGGATTGTTCGGTCGACTGAACAACGAGCGCTGATTTCAGGCCACATGTCCCGGTTTCTGTTGGCCTTCGGGCTGTTTCTGTTTTTCACGGGAAGCGGTAGGAGCAATCACTTCATTGTTCCTTTATCCCCTCATTTTTCTCAGCCGCCAAGTCGACCGGCCGCGAGCCGACGGACGCGAACGACGAGCAGACGGCGGCCGCGCTCATCCGCGACCTCCGGCTCGCCCACTCGTCGCCCTCGAGCTCCTCTCTCGGACGCCCCGTGGATCTCCGGTCCGCACAACAAGTGAGCCCTCCGCACTTCCCCTCAACGCTCGTTTGCTCTCGTTCAGGAAGTTCCAGTTCCACGTCGGCCTCCAGTCGTGGCTGGGCGCCCGGGAGACCTGCCTGGCGGAGAATGCCGACCTGTTGACCATCGGGGACCCGGAGGAGCTCGATTGGGTCCTCTCTCACTACAAACCCCAACTGCGGGCCTTCCGCGAACGCCAACTGCAGCTCGGCCTGCTGGCGAGCGAGGCGGACGACGAGGCGAGCAGTCGGGAGTGGCGGTGGGTGAACGAGACGCCGTTGAACGCGACGGCCAGCGGAATTCGTTGGATTGAGGGGTGAGTGGGCGGAACGATCGATTGAACCCTCCCGTTCGAATGTTCAGCGAGCCCTTCGATCATGCGGAGGGACGTGAACGGTGCGCGTTGCTGAACGTGAACACGCGCCGGCTGGAGGACGTCGACTGCGATCTGAGCGGAAATCCGGCCAACTTCTACCGTTTCGTGTGCGAGCGGACCCACGAGCGGCATTTGAAGCACGAAGAATTGAACAACCCGCTGTGGAAGAAGCTGGAGGACATCCTCGTCTTCTTCGGCATCTCCCGCCCGTCCAACGCCAGCGACGACGCGGACAGCGAGCTGATCGCGACGCCCGTCCAGGAGGACTACGAAGAGGAGATGACGAACAACTCGACCGCCCCGCTGGCCGCCGTTGCGCACGACGAGGCGGCCGGCAGCGGCGAGGAGCCCGCACCTGCGGCCGTCCAAACGGTCGGTTCCCTTCGCAAATAAAAGGGAATGAACGAAGTGGCTGGTTTCAGTTGAACGACGGCCCTCCGCCGCCTTCGACCGCCGCTTCCTCGGTCGCCCACGGGACGAAAATCAGCGAGCCGACCGCCAACGACGCCGATTTGCTGACCGAGCGGCAAGCTGGAGAAGATTTCCGCCTCCTCTTCCACTCCAACGCCCCGAATCGACGACCGCTGCGGAGGTCGCGTCCACGACCGCCGACTCGCTCCAGCGGACGACCGCTTCGGATCCGCTGGCCCACTTGGCGGACACCATCGAGACGGCGGCCCGGGACGACGGGAAGATGACGGCCGGCGATCGGATGCACCACCTGGAGCGGATCATCAACGCCGTCCAAACGATGCTGGAGGACGAGGGCGCCGCCAACGGGAAGGTGGGTGGGGGTCACGAAATGGAAAGAATTCTGTTGGCGCCGCTCGCCCGCCTCCGCGATCGCATTGCGCCCGTCTTCTCCGACCGCTCGCCTCCGCGCCGTCCGGCGGCCGCCCATCCCTTCCGCGAGTCCAACGAGGTCGAGCAGGACGGGCGCCTCGAAGAGAACACCCTGGACTCGGCTCCGGTGATCGGCCCGAAGCCCGCCGATCGGCACTCCGCTTTCCGCAGTCGTCTGTTCAACCCGAAAGGAAACGCGCCCGTCCCCCCGTCCACCTTCTCGCCGCCCGCTCGTCCGCACACCCGGGACCCGTGGGAGGTGATGCCCGAAGGAATGGGGATCGTCCGCACGCTCGGGGCCACCCTCTTCGACGCGATGACCCATCTTTACGACGACGACGACGAGGAGATCAACTTCGACTCGCTGCTCCCGATTCGCCGCCGTCGCCATCGCTGAACGATCGCGAGGGACTTCCAAGAAACAGCCGATTGTGTTCTCTTGCACGTAATAAACTAATTGAATTCTTTGCAGTTGGCGGGCGAGTGGCGACCAGAAAGAAGAAAGCAACGAAGCCTTCCACTAATCCCTCGATCGTTTAGAAAGCGGTGGCCATCGAGAACTCCGTGACCACGAGCCCGCAGCCGAGCGGCACGTCGGAGGCCGTCGAGGTCGTCCAGCTGGTCGATCGGCGGGTGCACGACGAGTCGGAGCGCAACGTGGTCGATGCGGGACGGCCGGACGAGCAGGTGGTCGCCGCCCTGAACGTGGAGGGCGACTTCGAGCGCGCCCAAGTGGAAGCTCGTGCTCATCCCGAACACGAACAGCGGCGACTTTCTCGCTGGCCGCCAAGCAGGACGAGCTCGTCGGCTGCGGAGCGAAAAACCTCGGCGCCACCCGGCCGCCGACCGCCTCGCCGGCCGCCCCGACGGTCGATCGGGCGACTCAAGTGGAGCAGTTGATCTCGTCGCTGCGCACCCTCCTGCACGGCTCCTCGCCCGAACTGCTCGAGGACCTCGTGGCGAGCGGGAACGACACCCGAACGTTGCTCGGGAAGCTGCAGGTGGGTTCTTCCTTCGATCAACCGTTCATTTCATTCCTCTTGCTTCAGTCCGCGGCCGCCAACTCGACGGCCTCCGAAATGCGGAAGGGTTGGATGGAGGACAAGCTGGCGGAGGAGTTGGAGGAGCTGGGCGAAGTGGAGAGTCAGGAGTTCGTCGAGGGCGCCCCCGCCGATCCCGCTGGAAGAACTGATGGCCATCGGCAGTGGGTTGGATCCGCCCACCGAGCGGCTCGTCACCCTCGTCCCGATCACGCTGACCGCCAAGCAGCAGGCGGCCGCCAAGAACGCCACCGACGAGGGCTTCGACGTGAACGTCAAGGTTTCTTTCCACTCCATTCAATTCATTACTGGCCGCTTCCAGCTCCACCTGCCGGCCGAAATCCCCGAGAAGGAGTCGGCGGAGAAGGAGGACGAAGACGCGCAGTTCAAAATCGCCGCCGTCGACTCGAGCGAAGAGGCGGGCGGGTCGGGCGACAGCTGGGAGGACAGCGACGAGGTTCGTCCCCAAACAATCACTCTTTTTGACCATTTGTTCGTTCAGGTTCCCCGCCTTCAAGGACAAAATCTCCGTCTTCCCCCGCCCCGACTTCTCGTTGGTGAAGAACGAGAAGAAGGCGGCCGAAGCGAAGAAGCGACTCGCCGCCGAGAAGCAGCGGGCAGACCGGGCGTTCGCCCAACTGAACGCCGCGGACACCCGCTCGCTGGCCGACCGCATTCGCGAGTCCGAAGCGCGACGGCAGAACGCCGCCAAGCTCCGAGAAGAGGACCTCCAGACGGCCGAGGCCCTCAAGTCGGCCTTCGACGAGTGGATCAGTTGGGCGGAGAGTCGGTGATCAGCGACAAACACGGGCATTGTTTATTCTTTAACCTTCTAATAAATCTACACTCGAAGTGCTCAGTAGGGCGGGAAGAAAGGGTGGGTGCGAACGCTGAAAGAACTCGAGCAGTTGAAAAGGAAGAGAGCAGGCGGAACCCACTGGATGTATTCGAAGAACTTGATGTCCTCCTTGATCTCCGTGTCGAAACGATCCATCTCGTCTTTGGTCAGGCGGAAGTCGAAGATGTCGAAGTTCTCTTGGATCTGCAAAAGGAAGGACGTCAAGATGAAACGAGTACTTCCGCGCCACCCTCTCCTTGGTCAGCGACTTCGGGATCACGCTGATCTTCAGTTGGATCAGGTGGCGAAGCAGGACTTGGGCGGCCGTCTTCTTGTGCTTGTCGGCCAACTCGAAGGACGAGCGGATGGTGGAGGAGGTCTTTGTCCGGGAACTGGCGGTTCGGAGCCTGAAGAACTTCTCGCAGTTGAAGCTCCTCTTCTTTCAACCAAGGAAACAAACCAGCTTCTTCAGGTCTTCGAAGCGGCCGGGCGAGCCTAAAGAAGCGGCCATTAGAAAGAAGTGGACGAAATGGAGCTGCTTGCCGAGGGTCGCGTAAGAAGTGACCGAAATGTTCAGCTTCTTGCAGAGATCCACGAGATCTCGACGACGATGGTAGATGTGCAGTTCGATCTGCAAGAAAGAATCGTCGGTTATTGTTTTCCGATTGCGATTACCTGCAGATTCTGCGGCTTCACTTCCGCCTGATCGTACAAATCCTGGAGTTGCTTGGGCGAGAAGTTGGAGATGCCGATCGACTTCAGGACGCCCGCCTTGTAGTGCTTTTCCAAGCTCTCCGCCATGTTTCTATCGCATCACTCGCATTAGTTTAAAAGGGAAGAAGAACAACCGATGTGCGGGACGGGATCGGGGTCGGCGAGTCCCGTGGTTGATCCACTTCGGCGTGTTGTCCGGGTTCTTCTGAAAGTGATACGCGTTATAAGCCATTTGCTTCGTTCTGTTACTATTGCCCTTGATGGCGCAACGCATTGTGAATGAGCCATAAGTCGAGGTAGTCGGTGCGTAGCTTCTTCAAGCTTTCCTTCAAGAAGTACTCGACGTCTAAAGAGTTTGTTCGAATGAATTGGTCTCATCTTTCTTTGCTCGCCTTCTTTGTGGTGCCCTTGGGAAGGGAGTTTCGAGGCGATGAAGACCTCTTCTCTCTTCAGCTTGCCCGCATCGTAGTACTCTTGCAGCACCTCGCCGATGATGTGCTCGTTGTTGTACAGCGAGGCGGTGTCGATGTAGCCTGCAATTCAAAGCAGATCTTTTCTCCCGTTGAGCCCGAGGAAACGAACGGTAGCCGGTGTCCAGCGCCACCCGCAGCGAGGCCTTCAGCTTCTCCGGATCGGTCGACAGCCAGGTGCCTGTAAAGCGGGCTTATCTCTCCCCCTTCTGCAAGTGCCCCTGAGAGCGGGCGGGCCCCGTGGACGTAACTGCCGTAGCCGAGCAGCGGGAACTTGAGGCCGTTCGAGAGCGTCACGTGGTACTCGTCTTCGGACATTTTGGGGATCTAAACGAGCAGTCGTTTGCACACGGAATGCAGGTGCACGAATGAGCTTCTTTTGCTCAACCGGGGGCCATTTTGATCGACTGCCCGCCCGTCGATCGCCGCAATAAAAACCGAAACGTCCGCCCGTCTTATCGCCGCTTTACACCCGCGTGTTTGTTGTTTTGCGGGAGTTTCGTACAGTCAGCACTTCGGGCAGCAATTAACGAGCGTGCTCATAAAAAGAAGGGTGTTTATTTGAACAAAAGCGAAGAGAGCGGAAATCAGCGGGCACTCTGGCTCGTGTCCTTCTTCTCGTCCCCGCGGACGGCCGTCTGGAGGGGCGATTCTTCTGCAAACAACAGGGAGGAATGAACGAAAGAAATGATCGCTTACGGCTCGTGTAGCTGATCAACTCCTCCTCTTCTTTCTCCACCTTCAGGCCGGGGCGTCTCCGAGCTCGACAGCTTGACTTTCTTCTGCAAACGCAGAAGCTTTTGAAGCAGTTCACAAGAGAGAGAACTCACTCGAAGGGTCTTCAGTTCGCCGTCGGCCACCTTGATCGCGTCCTCGATGAACGAATTAATGTTGAAGTTCTCGAGTTGGTCGAGCGGGATGTTCAGCTGGTCGCCGAGGTGTCCGATCAGATTCTTCAGCTTCATTCTAAACAAGAGGGATTGAAGGAGTGTCAAGAGCGGCTACTCACTTCTTCCCGCCGAACCACACCTCCGTGGCGGTGGCGTCGACCTGTCGACCCACGTAGTGGATCTTCTTGAGCACGTCGGCGGCGATCTCGATGAAGATGGTCGCCAGCGAGAGGCCGATGAACACAAAGATGAAAGTGAGGAGCAGGTAGTGCTCGTTCTTCGGCACTATGTCGCCCAGCCCGATGGTAAAAAGGGAGATGTACGCGTAGTAGAAGGCGAGGAAGAAGTCCATTTCGGGCTCGTAGATGCTGATCACGAACGAGCCGAGCAGAAGGTAGAGGGCGAAGAGGACAGCCAAGATCACCGACTCGGACGTCGGCCTGAACACGAGGCATTCAGGTAAGATCGATTCGAGAGCCAACCGTTTGGATTGACTGCTCTGCAAGGTCCATCGCATCCTCCGCCTCCTCCTCGTGTTCTTCGAGTGTCCGCCGAGTGGTCGGAAGGGAGCCGTTGGCGTCGCGTCGGTTGGCACTCCGCAAGGTCCAAATTCATTGGATTGTCGGAGATTGTGCGGGCAGATTCCGCTTTCTTCTTCCGCTGAACAGAAGGGATGGTGAGAAGAGAGAGGGAAGCCGCTCACCTCGTATCTCCACTTCTGAACTCGTTGTTCGACCCCCGTCCACAACTGGGCAGTCCTCCGAATGCCCTTCGTCAAGAAAGAGCCCGATGTCCGCAATGGTCAACAGGGCGAGCGGAATGCCGAGAATTCCGTAGAAGATGACGAACAGCCGGCCTTCGAACGTGACGGGCGCCACGTTTCCGTACCCAATGGTCGTGATGATCGTGAACGAGAAGACGATCGCGTTGTGGAGCGTCCAGCCGGCTTCTTCTTCTTCTACGCCCGCTGTTTGACCCCCTCCTCGTCCTTGTTGCACTGAATGCTCAAGAGTGAAGGAGGCAAGCAGGAAAGCGTGACACCGACTGCACTCCCTTGAGCGTTTGCTTTCGATCGGTTAACGTCGATCTCCGCGTAGCGGTAGCAGTCGTCGATCGATTGGATCGAGAGGGTCTTCAGTTCGTGCGGTTGGCAGTCGGCCAGAGCGAGCATGTCCCGAATTGCCTTCTGGATGCACGGGCGGAGCTGAAAAACGCAAGGGTTGGCTCATTCCAATCACTCCGTTCGCTTCTCACATCGGGGGCGACGGCCGAGAGTTCCGCTCCGGTGAGCACGAGATCGTCGGCCGCCCGCCGTCCCTCTCCGCACGGGTTCTCCCATTGCATCAACGGAGAGGCCGCCCATTCGGTTCAACCTGAAAGACGAGATGAACCGAAGAGAAGGGGAGTTGCACTCACTTGTCGATGTGCGCGTTCTCCAACGCCCTGATGACCACCGCGCCCGAAGAGCGTGTAGACGGTCACTCCGAGGATCATGAAAATGTGGACGGCTATTGGCGTGATCTGAAAACGGCGTAAGGAGAAGGGGATGCAGTCAAGGTGGATCGAAAGAAATGGATTTTGCTTACCGCCGTCAAGCCGGTCTTCAGTTTCGAGATGAGCAGCATTTTGATCGAAAGAGGTGGCCGGCGACTAAAACTTGTAGCCGGAAGGTCGGAAAGCACTGCTTATCGTTCAACAACTCGACAATTGCGGCCGGGATCCCAGCGGGACTCCCGAAAGACTCGCGGCGAAGTCAAACGCCCGGCCCGCTCGGCGGAACGAGCCGCTAATCGCCCGCGAAGCTCCTCGCTGGAATCCGAAAGGACTTCCGGCCGGACGAGCCGCAAGGCAGTGGTTTTGCCCCGCTTGCCGCTTCATTTGTCGCAATCCCCGAAGAAAATCGGAACGGCCGCCCGGAACAACAAATGAGTCCCGAAATGAGCGCCGCCGGCCGTCTCGCAATTAAAACGGACGGCCATGAGACAAATGGCTCCCGCTTTCTGCTCGAGGCGACGAACAAAAGGCGGGCGAACGGGCCGAGCCGGCGGGTCAAACGGCCGCCTGCAAGAATCTTCCCCGTTCTTTTGTCATGACTTCCGCCGAGCCGCCTCCGAATCAATCAGCCGGTCGGGGCAGAAGTGTTGATCGAGTGCAACATTTCGAGACGGAATCAACTGGCTAAGGGTTTGCAGTGATATGTAATTGAGAGAAGTCCACCACACAACAGAATCACACTCACTTACCTCCTTCCACTCGATTGTCCTCATCTCCGTTCGAGGATCGTAACCGCCGGAAGCCAAACGAACGCTGTTTCCGCTCGAACGGACAGCAGAAAGAAGAACGGCTGGTTAATTGCTGCTTGCTGGACGAACAAAGAGGATAAATCAAACGAGTGCAGAAGAAGACGAGCGGAGGAACGCCCGAATTGGCCGCTCACTCCAACTGGGGACCGACTTCTCGAACGAATAAATGAGTTTCTTCCGCCCTCGTCTCTCTTCGGGCCACGCGCATCCCCTCGCTCGCTCAATTTATTGCGAGCAGGCGGGCAGATGGCCGTTTATGGAGCGGGGGTTCGTGTAAACAGCCCGCATTATCTCATTCATTCATTCGTGAGTGCAAGGAGCAAACGGACGTTCCAATCGAATAGTTTATTGTTAACAAACAACGAAGTCCGCCCGCTCGAAAGGGCACACGTTCGGAGACCAAGAAGCAAACAAAAGGAGGCGTGAGAGGAGTGAAATGAGGAGGACGGTCGCGGAGCTCAGCCGATGCGCTCCCGGGGCTCCATGATGACGATGGAGTTGCCGCGGATGACGACGAGCCCGATCTGCCGGTCGCCGTTCTTCGTCATCTCGACCGTGTCCTCGACCACGATGTTCATGAAGGGGTCGAAGCCGCGCAGGATGCCGCTCACTTGTCTGCTCGAGCCGAGGATCAGGAGAAGAGTGGAGCGGGAAGGGACTCACCGGTTGCCGTTCAGCTTGAAGACCATCTGCTTGTCCATGTACTTCTTCAGCTCCGGCGGGTGCGTCTTGCTCATGATTCTGCAAACAAAAAGCGATTAAATCAACGGAAATTCGAGGCAATCGATGAGCTGTGAATGGAAAGAAACTCACGTCGATTGGATTCAAGCGTTCGTCCAAAAAGAAATCCCCGAATTGCAGGCGAAGCGAACGGCGGTCAGCGAAAAGCGGGCGGGCGGGCGGGAAGCGGCGTCCCCGCATTGCAAAACTTCCACTCGGGACCGTTGGGCGTTGTGGCGAAACGAAGCAAGGGATGCGCTCTTGACGGAATTTCGTTGATTGTTCCGCCTTTCAGCCTCTTTCTTTTCGGATCCTAATCAATCATATCCTCTTTGTTTCCAGACCGCCTCGTTCCTTCGGCCATGTCCTATACGACGAACTTCCCGCACAACCGCAAGCGGACGGTGTTCGTCGGCGGGTTCGGCGGTGAGGTGGACGAGAAGGTCCTCTCGCTGGCGTTCATCCCGTTCGGCGAGATCGTCGGCATCTCCATCCCGATGGAGTACGAAACGGGCAAACATCGAGGATTCGGGTACCTTCTGCTAACTCCATTCTTCTCACTCGCTTCCGCATGCTTTCAGCTTCGTTGAATTCGAGTCGGCGGAAGACGCGGCGGCCGCCATCGACAACGTGAGTTTTCTGCCTTCTTCCATCAATTAATCCTTCCTTGTTCGGTTGCAGATGAACGATTCGGAGCTCTACGGCCGAACGATCCGCGTGAACTTCGCCCGGCCGCCGAAGGTCACCGAGCGCTCCTCGCGGCCCGTGTGGGCGGACGACGAGTGGCTCAAGCAGTACGGCCACGGCGGCGGTGAGGGCGCCCAGCCGACCGCCGACTCGTCGGAGGACGAGGACGGCGCCGCGACGACGGCCGACGGCGAAACCGCCAAGAAGGCCGCCAAGCCGAAGCTCCCGCGCGTCTTCATGGGCATCAAGATCGGCATTCGGTGAGTGGCCGGCCGGGGATTCCTTTTCACGATTTTCTTTCTTCCAGCTACATCGGCCGGATCGTGATCGAACTCCGGACGGACGTCGTGCCGCGAACCTGCGAGAACTTCCGTGCCTATGCACGGGAGAGCGAGGATTCGGCTACCAGAACTCGAAATTTCATCGAATCATTCCGAAATTCATGTGTCAGGGTGGCGACTTCACGAAGGTAAGTGCCTTGAGACCTCTTTATCAACAATGCGTGGATTTAGGGCGATGGAACGGGAGGCAAGAGCATTTATGGGACGAAGTTCGAGGGTGCGATTCCGAACCGACGGACGGCCATTGACTGCTTTGATTTCAGACGAGAACTTCACGTTGAAACACTCGATGCCCGGAGTCGTGAGCGTGAGTCCTTCGTTCTCCGTTGCGTGCAGTCCGCTCCTTCCTTATTGCAGATGGCCAACTGCGGGAAGGACACGAACGGCTCGCAGTTCTTTTTGCTGACCGCCGAGGCGAGCTGGCTGGACAACAAGCACGTGGTGTTCGGGCACGTGGTCGAAGGGATGAACATCGTCCGTCAAAGCAAGTTCTCCCTTCGTCCATCCTTTCATTTGATTGTTTGTGCAGTCGAGCAGCAGGGATCTCAGTCGGGCAAGCCGAGCATGCAAGTGACCATCGTCGAGTGCGGAGAACTCTGAGCAGCCCCCTCACTTCTTCTTTTTACCTCTCGGATTGAATAAACCCAACCATCTTCGTCTTCTTCTTTCGGCCCCCTCCTCCTCCTACTTTCTTCGAGACGCTCGAGCGGCCAAAGGGCACCCGGCCGGCTGCTAATTCCTGCTTTCTGCGCGCGCGCGTCGAAAGGCCGTCGCCATGGCGATTCGCACTTGTTTGGCTTCGTCGGAATGGAGCGACCATTCGGCGGGGTCGTTCTTCGAGGCGTGAACTTTGCACACCGGCGGCCGGCCAGATGGAAGACAATCAGATTAAAATCGGAGACTCCCGAACCCTCGGGGTCGAGGGCGCGCCGTCCGGCCGCAAAGCGAATTGTGACCCCGAAGAACATCCCGCAGCAGGACCGGCCGGCCTCGTCGATTACACGAAACAAATAACCAATTACTCGCGCCCCCCGACCGACCGGCCGCCCGCTTTGATTCCGCCCACGACGGTTGACATCCAGCCGGCCGGCAGCAAATGAGCGGGTGTTGAGTGTGCCGAGGCTGCGAGACGGCGGCCGTGTGTTGGGGCGCCGATTAGACGGAAAGCAGGGCGGCAAGAGTCAACTTCTCCGCATAGATAATTCCCTCTTCGTTGATTATGGACCGTCTCGGCAAATGCCACCAGCTGCAACTCCCCACCGGGGCGGTTTGAAGCCGTCCGTCGCCCCGCTTGTTTCCACATCATTTGCGTTCTCTCCAGTCGAGCAGCAGCCGCCATGGGCTCGAGTCCGTCCTCCTTCTGCCCCTCGCTGGCCGCCAATCATCTCTCGTTGACCATCCAGGTGAGCTACAATCCTGGGGTACGACCCACTGATACAATTCTCGGGTACAATCCTTGAATACGAGCCGCGAGTACAATCCTTTAACGAGCTCGTTAAAGACCCCGAATACAATCGCGCTGATGGACTGCGACGGGCCGACCGGCCTCGTCTACCAGATGATGCTCAAGGAGTACACGGCCGGCGTGGAGGGCATTCAGGACATTCAGTACTTGAACGCCTTCCGCGTGAACGACAAGCCTTTTGCGGTTTGTTCGAAGAAGGAGTGAGTGAACGGCGGGTCGTGTTCAGAGCTCCCTTCTGGGCACGAGCAAGAGTCAGGTGCTGGCCACGGCTCGTGCCCGCATCTCCATTTGCAATCTGATTTGCAAGATGGACGAGGCGGGCACCCGCCTGCTCGCCTCCGTCTACCTCGGCAAAATGTTCTCCCGTTCCACGATGTTCTTCGAGCGGGGTCTGATGTCCGGCATCCCACAAGTGAGCGGATGAAGAGCCCTCGATTGAATCCATCCGGTTCCTGCAGGAGTTCGACGTGTGCCCGCCGGCCGAGCGGTTCATTTGCATCGCCATCCGCAATCGGAACATTCTTCAGGTGACTCGCGCCTCCAATTCTCCTCCAATTGACCGCAATTCCAGTTCCCGCTCGTGCCGGGCCTCACGAACGTGAAGTTCGATTGGATTCGAACGGCGTTCGGCTCACAGCTGACCGGCGACGAGTCGACCGCCGAGTATCTCGAGTTCTCCTTCAAAGGCCAGCCCTTCGGGAACAGCGGGAAGCACGAAGAGGTTGGTAGTTGGTGGAAGGAGGAGCGATGAAGCCCTCGTTGTTGGCAGATGATCACTGCCAAGCGCCTCTTCCTCGCGATGATCCGCCAGTTCGCGAAGGGCGGCTACGAGCTGTCGGTTGGCCTCTCGTTGCGCGGGGGCTTCAAGAACGACACCACGTTCTTCAAATCAGTAGCCCTTACATTTTTTGTATTTTTACCGAACCGCTCGCTGCAGAACTCCCGTCTGGCCGACTCGAATCCCCCGACCAACTACTTTCTGTTGGGCGTGGAGGAGCGGAATCGCCTCCGCCTGTTCGAGTGCCCGACGGACGTCGCCAAAGAGATTCAGGAGTCGATAGTCAGCGGGAACATTCGGGAGATCAAACCCTCTTACGTTCGTTTTTCCTACCATCTTCCGTCCAATCACTCTCGTGTCATTTAGATGGGCTGTGCGGAGATCGTGTTCACGGGCACGCCCTTCGACGCCGAATCCGAGGCGTTGGCCAACACGCAGCTCATGTTCCTCGAAATCTGCAGTCGACTGTGGGCGATCGGTTGGAAGTACAAGGGGGTCGTCTACCCGTCACTCGGCCGCTACTCAAAGGTCTTTCTCTTCTTTCGTTGGACGCCTTCAGAAAAGTTGTACACAAAGCGAGGTTGTCGTCACAGAAGTCAGACAGCCCGTCGCATTTTTCGATCACGAGGCGTGCGGGAAAAAAGCCGCCCGCCGGCCCTCCCCTCGCCCGAAGCCTCGCGGCCGATGGGCGGGCGGGGCGGCGAGTGGGCGAGAGGAGAACGCTCTTTCCGCTCCCTCTCGCCGCCTGTCGGCCCTCACCGCGTGCTCTCTTGCAGGCGAACCTCCTCTTCGAGTCGACAAAAGAAGCGCCCCGCCCGGCGTTCGCATTGGCAATGGTGAGGAGCGACACGATCAAACTCCTCAATGCGCCCACGAATGTTCGCACGGTCGTCCGCGAACTCATCCTCGCGGTTTGGCCCAAGGGATTGCAGAGCGAATGTGAGTGGATGAAAGGAGTTCGTGCAACCGAACGGTCCACTCGCTTTCAGCCGAGTTCCCCCGCGGCCTTTCGCTGAAGCTGCGCGGCCGGCCGTTTGCCGTGCGCGACGTGGCCGCCGACTGCGTGGAGGGGATCCACCTGCTTGTGTGTCTGATCGAGAAACTCCGCCTGTGCGGCTGGGTGCTCCACTCGGGTCTCGAGCTGGGCGCGCGGATGGTGAACGACGAGGAGACGCACGGCTACTCGGCTGACGGGAGCATGATGCTCTTCATTCGTTCCGACCACTCGATCAACCCGATGGGCAGCCGCTTCAACACGTGAGACGAGCAACAATCGTGTTTATCCGACGGAATAAAGTGAACAACGACGCTTGGAAGGAGGGCATCCCGTGGATTCGAGGGAAGAAATGTGCTCCTGCGGGCGGGAAGAGCGAGAGGACTCGTAGGAGGTGGAGAGCGAGGAGGAGGACGTAGAATTCTTGTGGAGGGATTTCGGTGGACAAAAGCAGAACGAGGGAGGAGGTAATCGCGTAGAAACGGCAAACAAGAAGGGCGAGGGACCCGATTGTACAAGTGGGCAACAACAAACAAGAGCATTCGGGCGGTTCGGATCGGGAGCGAGTGGGAAGGCGGGCGGCAGACGGCCTCAAGCGATCGACGGGACCATCAATCCACAGTTTACGATCACTTTTAACCACAGAACAAAGGCGAGGACATCCGCTGTGTCTCCGCTTCCGCTCGCGTCGCTCCTTCGGCTTCGGAGTGGGAACGTCGGGCGGGCGAGGGATCACACTTTCTGGTACACTTGGAGGCAGTTGGCCAACAGCGAGCCGGCGGTCGCTGCGTCTGCCGCCTTCCGCACGATTCCTTTGGGTCCCTCGTAGACGAACGGGAAGCGAAGAACGTAGAAGCGATTCCACTGCAGTTCTGCCGTTCGGCCCAAGTGGAAGCAGCCCGTGTCGTCCAGCTAAACACACTCGAAGATCATCAGTTGAACGGAGGGGCACTCACCATGACCAGCGGGTTCAACTTGACGCACACGGGTGCCTTCGGCGTGCACACGTACAGCCGCATGAGCTGCGCGTCAACCGGCCGCTGCACATTCGAGCACTTGCAGGGCATGAAGAGGGGCAGGTTCGAGGTGATCATTTCGGAGGCGTCGGTCTGCAACGAACGAGATGAGCGGTCCTTCCTCCTGCCCGCCCACCTTGACCGTTCCTTTGGTCCGGTCGTGGAGGAGCATCTTGTTCGGCCGCTCGCACATGAATCGGTGGCCTTTGGGGCACTCGTACTCGAAGCCGACGAAGAACTGAAAGCATCCCCTCCTATTCAATACTCGTTCCGTCCACCCACCTTCAACTTCTCCTTGTGCGTCTTTTCCTGGACGTTACGCTCCACGCGGCGCTCCTTGAAGGGCTGCCGGTCGGGGCCGCCGATCTCCTTCATTCCCTTGTGCCACGCGTTCGTGTTCACGGTCAGGAGGAGGTCCCACGGCAGCAGGAACTCGGAGCCGCGGTAGAAGCCCGCGTAGTCGTGCAGGCCCTTCACGTGCACGTACAACTTGGCGGGCCCGATGCAGCCGACGGACCACGAGGGGAAGAGCGGCGTCAGCTCGTGGTCTTGCAGCGACGAGTGCGGCATGCACTGAAGGAACTTGCCTAAACGAACAGCAATGGAAGGAACGAAAGGGGGAGACCAACCGGAATGCTCGTGCATCATCTTGTTGAACTGCCACAGGAGTTCGTTCACGATCCTGCTCTGCGGTTTGGGTTTGGTCACCGTGTAGGTCGTGAAACGCTCCCGCTCCGCCTCCAACGACGACGGGCCGCCCTCCTTGGAGGTGCGCGAGAGGACGCGGAGGCGTTGGGGCGTGCGGTCGGGCTTCCGAACGACCACCGACGTGGAGCGCGAGACGTCCCCTGCAAACGAGACGAAAGTGAATGAAAGAAGGAAGCTCACATTTGATTCCCGGATTGTACAGACGGAAGGGCAGCGTTTCGACCTTCGAGCAGCACGTGAAGCCCGTGTAGAAGTCGTAGTTCGCCTCCTGAAAACACAAATAGAAAGGATAGAGATTGACATGAGGGCACCTTCGTGTTGAACGGATCCGCTCGCTTCTTTTGAGTGCGCCCGCAGTTGCACGTGGACACGTACGAGAAGCCGGAGCAGTGCTGAAACATGCGCCCCTTGAGCGCCTCCTCCATCGGCTGCCCGGGCGTGAACTGGGCGGGTTCTCGGTGGACCTAATCGATTGAAAGCGTCCTATGACGTGTTACCCAGTGGATGAAAACAAACCAGAAGGCAGCACTGGGCGCCGGAGATCGACTTCGCCGTGCAGCGATTCTGCCGCGACTTGAAGCGACTGTTGCACTGCTGCAGGACGCCCGGCCACGCGGCCTCCAGCTGGGCGCCCGTCAACGTCGTGCGCATGAAGGCGGCCACGTATTGCAGCTGAAGGCGGGCGGTTCACTCGGAGAACCGCAAGGAGAACCGACCGTTCGGTAGTGGCGGGATTCGGTGAGCTTCGGGTCGAAGAACATCGGGCCCACCTTCTCGTCCATCGCCAGCTGATTGTACAGCTCGTAGGCGTAGTAGGCGATTTGCGAGGCGTGACTGAACGAATCGATCGGATAGGCGGAAGGAAGCACTCACTCGTCGATGAAGTGGAGCTCTTCGGACAGCCAGCGGGCGACCAGCTCCTGATCGTAGACCTCGTCGCCGGTGGCCGCCTCCCACACCACCTGTGCGCCGCTGATGAACGTGCGGAGCTTCGGGATGACAAAGAAGTACGGCAGCTTCGCTCTCGTTCTCGACCACGTCCTTCACGTGGCCGAGCAGGAAGCGCGTGACACTCATGTCGTTGTCTGAAGGAATCCTCCGATCAATCGACGAAGAAGGAGGGTGGAACCAACCGGAGTAGGCGAGCATGTTCATGCGGGCGTCGAGGAAGGGCTTCACCTCCGTGTACAAGAGGTCGCCTCGGAACACGCGGCTCAACGTGTCCGAGACAGCGTTCTGCTCCGATTCGGCCGAATTCACAACGTAGAGGAAGGGGACGCGGTGTTGGGTCAACGAGCCCAGGGCGATGCCGAGATGCTCCGCAGCGATGGAGGTCTTCTTGAGCAGACGGACGAGTTGGTACTCGCGGCTTCGTTCCACTCGGTCGATCTGCAAACGGGCAGGAATGCAGAAGGATGGCTGGAGAAGAACTCACGTAGTTGTGGGTCTCCTCCGGGGATCCCTTCAGGTGGGGCCGCTGGTTGCAGTTGTCGTGGAAGAGGAACAACAGCCGGGGCAACGCCAGCCGGCCCTCCGCGCGCCACGAAGCCGAGAAGGCGGGCAGTTTCTCCAGCTTCTTCATGAGCTGCGGCCGGCGTTGGGTCCTGAACTCCGGAGAAGAAATAAACGAAGGGATCGAAAAGGAAATCACCGCATTTCGTTCACGGACATCAGGTGCCGTACGAGCGTCGTGTCGATGCGAATGTCCGGCTGCACGAAGATCACGAGGTGCGAGAGGACGAACAGGACGAAGAGGTAGCGGACGAAGGCGCTCTCGGCCGTCCGCAGCACCTCAAAGAAGGGCTGAAAGCAACGAGTGAGTGAATAAACTACGAGGACTGAACTCACCTTTCCGCTATTGAATATCTTCGCTTGGATCGCGCCGTCCTGGTAGGAGTGCAGGTAGAGGAAGAGGATCTGGTGGTATTCCGAATAGTAGGCGCTGATCTAAACAACAAAAAGATTTAAAGAAGAAATAAATCGAACGGAAACTCACGTCAACAAATTCGATTTCGGCCTCGAACGTGCCGCAGAAAACCGAACGGTCGAGGACCTCGTTGAGGAAGAGCGAACCGGACGTGCCGCTCGGGCTCTTGCCCGTCACGCCGACCACGAGGACGGGCTTCTCGGCGGCGCCGATCCCAAACTCGTCGGCCGTCTTCTGCAGCCAGCGGGCGAATTTTTCGGCCATCAGGGGCGACCGGCCGCTCGACAGTCCGCACTACGGGCGAATCATTTCGACGAGACGGCACGCGAGTGGAAAGCCGCCTAAATTTGCAGCTGTGGAAGAAACAATCGAAAATGAGCCCAAATTGGCGGCTTCAAGTCGCCCGCCCCGAAAACCCGCGTTCGAAAGCGGCGCCCCGAAAGTCCGTTCGGGACTCCCCAGCGGGCAGGTCGCGAACAAGTCCACTCTTTGTGTTCGTTAGGAGTGCCGGGAGTGAGTGCCGAAAGTGGATTGCGGACGACCAAGAATGATTATTTCAATGCACAACCGACCTCTTATGTCATTTCACCCAAGAGAACAAACGAAATTGCTCGGATTCTCGTTTGCCCCTTCTTTCCTCCGGTTCATCTGCAGACTTCAAAGAACACTTCATATCTCTTGTGTTGGATGGAAATCTCGTTGCTTCAGTTGTACTCTTCGACTCCACCGCCCTCCACACAACAACAATCGGCGGGTGCAGACGAGTGGGAAGAACGTGCACTTAGTGGTCCCACTGAACCGATCGACCTTCGAATGTTTTCGCCGTCTCGAATTTTGAAGAAATAAGTGGGTTTTACAAAACTGCACGATTACGCAACGGATGCCGGGCGTGTCCCGGAAATTCCGGCCGGTGGACGGAGCACGAACGAAGGGAGAAGCCGGTCCATTATCCCCACCGTCCGCCCGCCCGCCCGCCCGCAGATCGGACGACTTCGGGCGATCGGCCGGCTGGACGTGCGGCGGCGGGCGTGAAATCGGATTTCTTTCCCACACACCTTCGGCTTCGATCCGCCGCCGCTCCGGCGACGACGCAATACAAAAGAGAGATGAGTGGCGGGGCGACACGTTCGGATGATGTTTGCCGCGGCTTACGCGATTGACTCCGCCGCCGGTCGCGCCGCTCGGCGGCGTCCAGAAGCGCGAAACCACTCTGCGTGACTCGCCGCCCGCCCGCCCGCCCGCCCGCCCGCCGTCTTCTTCGTTCGATGCCAAGCCGACGGGCGGCTTTCGGGTGGGCGGCGGAGGGGCGACGTGAACCGACCGCCCGTCCGTCCGCTTATTGTAGGCGGTTGGAGGATTGCGGTAAACGTTATTCTTTTCCTCACATCCACATCATCTCCTTTTGATTCCTTTCGTCGATTGTACGACCTGATCACAAGTTCTTTCCGGCTTGTTCGACGGCGGGTGGTCGTCGGCGTGATAAGCGGGGCGGGAGCCGAAGGGGCGGGCGGCGGGGGCGATAAGCGGAAACATTTTGCTCGTGTCCTTTCAAAGTTGTCCTAGCCCGTTAATTATTACGATCTTGCAGACCACGTGCCCCACGCGATGGTCCAGAAACGAGTGGCGATCGTCGGCTGCGGCGCAAGTGGATTGCCGTCCATCCGGTTCGTCTCCTTTAGTTCTTTCCGCTCATCCCACTCCTTTCATTCAGCCATGCCCTACTGTACGGCCTGGAGCCGGTCTGCTTCGAGCGGACGGAAGAAATCGGCGGGCTGTGGAACTACAAGCCCTACGAGACGAATGGTGAGAAGTTGGCCGTTCTTCGTTCATCTTCTCTCCCTTCAGAATCCTCCGTGATGAAGAGCACTGTGATCAACACCTGCAAAGAGATGACTGCGTAAGAGATCGAAGGAGATTGCGGGACGATCCCCTCTTTTGCTTGCAGCTACTCGGACTTTCCGCCGCCCTCTTCCTACCCGAATTTCATGCACAACCGCCTGATGCTCAACTACTTCAAGCTGTACGCCGAAAAGTTCGGCCTGCTCCAGTACATCCGCTTTCGGCACAACGTGCGGAACGTCGAGCGAGCGCCCACCTTCGAGCGGGACGGCCGTTGGATCGTCCACTACATCGACCAGTGAGCCGAAGGGAAGAAGTAGTGAAGAAAGGAATCATTGCAGCAACAACTGCGAGCGCTCCGAGGAGTTCGAGTGCGTCCTGCTCTGCACCGGCCACCACACGCAGCCCTACTTCCCGCCCAAGTGGCCCGGTGAGGCGAAGAGAGGAAGATTGAGCAATCAAGCGAGTCTTTAGGACAAGAAGCCTTCCAGGGCCGCATTTCGCACGCCCACTCCTACAAGGACTACCACGGCTTCGAGGAGAAAGGTGGTGACGGTGGTCGGAGTCGGGAATTCGGGCTTCGACATCGCCGTCGAGCTCTCGCGGATCGCCGCTCAAGTGAGTGGACAGCGAGGATTCTCTCGTCATTTCAGCTGTTTTGAGGTGTACGTGTCGACTCGTCGAGGAACGTGGATCTTCCACCGACTGCGGGAATACGGTTCGTTCACACGAGGACGCTCCAGTCGAGGAGTTCTCGTTGCAGGCATCCCGTACGACATCCTGCTGTTCACTCGCTTCACGAAGTTCCTGCGCGCCGCCCTGCCCGCGTGGATCGTGAACGGAGTGGTGGAAGTGTTCCTCCAGCTGCGCATCGACCACTCGCGCTACGGGCTGAAGCCGGAGCATCGACCGTTGAGCGCCCACCCGACGGTCAACGACGAGCTTCCGAATCGGCTGGCGTGCGGCTCGATCGTCGTGAAGCCGAACATCCGCTCGTTCACCGAGCACGGCCTCGTGTTCGACGACGGCTCGTCGTTGGAGCACGTGGACGAAGTTTCTTCTCAACACTCGGCTGCTGTCAGTCCTCTCCGTTTAGGTCGTGATGTCCACCGGCTACTCGTTCGCCTTCCCGTTGGCCGAGGGCGGAAAGCTGATCCCGGTGAAGGACAACCACGTCTCGCTCTACAAACTGATGTACCCGACGGAGAGCGCCGAGCACAACACGCTGGCGGTCATCGGCTTGATTCAAGTGAGTGGGCGGAAGGAAGAAGGCGGATGATCGTTTGCTTCAGCCGCTCGGGTCGATCATGCCGATCAGCGAGCAGCAGGCCCGCTTCTTCTTCTCCGTCTTCACCGGCCAAACCGAACTGCCCGCCCGCAGCGGGATGGAGGCGGAGATTCGCGCCCGGCAGGAGGAGATCGCCGCCCGCTACGTGCACTCCCGACGGCACACGATCCAAGTGGGTGGAAGAAAGGAAGAAGGCGGCTGATCGTTGTCTGCAGGTGGACTACGACTTCTACATGGACGAGCTGGCCGAAATGATGGGCTGCAAGCCGCGCCCCGAGCGCTACCTCCTCAGCGACCCCCGCTTCGCCTTCCGCCTCTTCTTCGGCGGCAATCTGCCCTACGGCTACCGGCTGGAGGGGCCGCACGCGTGGGCGGGCGCCCGGGACGCGATCATGAGCAGCGACGAGCGGATCCTCGACGGAATGCGGCAGCGCGTCGTCCCGCCCACGAACAACAAGCTGCAGCTGGGCACGCTGCTCGGCTTCATCGTGTTCGTGATCGCCG